>OOFE01013514.1:0-14946 GCA_900323365.1 Monocentris japonica
TGTGGGGGATATTTTCTTGGCACACTTTGGGCCCCTTAGTACCAATTGAGCATCGTTTAAATGCCACAGCCTACCTGAGTATTGTTGCTGACCATGTCCATCCCTTTATGATCACAGTGTACCCATCTTCTGATGGCTACTTCCAGCAGGATAATGCACCATGTCACAAAGCTCAAATCATCTCAAACTGGTTTCTTGAACATGACAATGAGTTCACTATACTCCAATGGCCTCCACAGTCACCAGATCTCAATCCAATAGAGCACCTTTGGGATGTGGTGGAACGGGAGATTCGCATCATGGATGTGCAGCCGACAAATCTGCAGCAACTGCGTGATGCTATCATGTCAATATGGACCAAAATCTCTGAGGAATGTTTCCAACACCTTGTTGAAAGTATGCCACGAAGAATTAAGGCAGTTCTGAAGGCAAAAGGGGGTCCAACCCGGTACTAGCAAGGTGTACCTAATAAAGTGGCCGGTGAGTGTATATCTCTAACTGGAATAATTTCGAGTGAATTAACTTCAAGTGAAATTAAACCAATCTTCATTTTCTTGGGGACCCCCTGGAAACCCCTCAAGGACCCCTCGAACCCTGAACCCTACTATAGTATGTAGGGTTTTCACTACAGCATTTTATTCTAGTATATCCTACTATAGTACGGCACAACATCAGTTACTATAGTGTATATGGTAATAGAATATGTTGTAATATTTACTGTAAAGGCACTATGCTTTTATGTAATACAGTACAATACTACTAGTTCAGTTTTATAGTACAAGTTTCTTTGATCCCATTCTAAAAATTAAAATAAAATCTCTGTTAAATACCAAAACCTCAAAGGGTACTAGTAAACCTTTGTTTACAAGTGTTTGTACATGATGAACAGATGCCCCACCCTTGCACCAAACACTTCCAGGTTACTCTATCTTGCGGTTGACAATACGGACTGTGTTAATTAACACTGAGATTTTTCTATCAGCCTGTACACCTCAAGTGTACACCTCAAATGTACATCTTTGAATATGATCCATACACACTGAAACCAAAGATATTGCCTACAGCCTCCTCTAGTTTGGACTTTTTTTTTTTTTACAATGCTAACATTATTTTGAGGGGGTTAATTGGTTGGAGGTGGTGTGTGTCCGCCGCCATGTTGTGTGTGCGCCGCCATGTTGATGTGATGTCAGATAACTGCACTTTGGAAAACTAGCGGGAATTCGGAATTTGCGACTAGCCAACATCTCTGGACTACAGCGTGACAGTCTACCGTTGCTACCAGCTAGATAACACCAATGCTAATGCTGGTTTGTGTACCTTTATTTAATCGCAGTGTGAGCTCTGAAACCACACTGAGCCACTCCTTGGCTCCATGTGGTGCCTGTGCTGAATACACAGACAGACAGACAGACAGACAGACAGACAGACACGCACACACACAGTGAGTTTGGTTTTAGGAGATGCAGGGGCAAGATGAGGGTTGTCATCCCGGTATTCCTCCTCTTCCTTACCTTCATACATACTGTTGGCTTTCCAGAAACTCTCCGTCTCCCCACTCAGTCCTAGATCAGAGGACGTGGAGCGCCTGAAACAACAATACGCATTTCGATTTAAAGGTCATCTATGTAGGATTTTTCCATATTCATCACTATCATATTTCTACAGTGGGAGTCAGCTGATTCCTACTGGCAAATATGCTTCTTTGCCCTTCCCACTGCTTACGATGCATCATTATTTCTTCTGAAGGTTGAAAGTGAAGGGTCTATAGACAAAACCCACGCACGAAGGACATTACAGTATGACAGTAAAACGGTAAATGGAAACGATCTCAATAGGCAGATGTGTGGAGTCACAAGATATGAGAATATCAAATGAAAGAAGGTTCAAATGATTTCTGTCCCCCGTGAGAAATTAAAGTTTTTGCTCTGTCTGTAAACACATGATGCAAAAGGCATTTTAAAAGTGGGGGGCAGAGGAATTTTTCCTTCCGCTAGGTTTTCGACCAATATGGGGTTCTAAGGACCAATAGCAATACTTTTTGGGATTTAAACTGCCAATAGCTAATATTTTGTGCTGGAATTCAATATCTTTATGTTTTCATGCCACAAAATTGCCAAGTATTCAGTGTTTCCCCAAGAATGTTCTTCTTGTCAGTGTGGAAAAGCCTCTGAAAAGGCATTTTGTTCATGGGACACTAAAATTCCATTGAAACATAGAATAATAATAATAAAAAGTAAGTACAGTAAGTAAGTAAAAGTAAAGCATATTCAAGCATACAATCCAATGCTTTAGAATCAATTCAGGTTACGGGCTTCCCGTAGACAAGTAGTAATGATCAATTCTGCAATAAAAAGGCAATCGAACAAATTGCATCATATCCATTGTATCAATGGTGGACGACACTGACTGAAACTGATTTTTAATAAAAGGCCAATATCAGCTCTGTATATCAGTCTAATCCTTCCTTCCACATACAACAGCGTATAGTTACACCATGCTGTGGAAGAAAGGTTTAAAAACTTTCAATGTCAACTTCCCTTTAACTATGCAGCTTAAAAAATGAATTATTTACAGATAAAGCTTTAAATAATTCAGTCTCTAGGGATCCTTCATTTGTACTGCACTGCAGCATATCTTGGATTAATGGAGATGAAACCTTTGAAACTGTTATGTGAAATCACACCACAGGTCTTAATAGGCAGTAATGAATAGACCGAACAATTACAATATTGAGAAAATGGCTAAAATCCAATAGTTATGACAATCTTTCTGCTTACTTACCCTTCTGGTGACTCTCTGGCCTCCGTATCTGTCAAAAAATAAAACCATTAAAAGGCGATCCACTTGCACAGCTAAGCATCATTTCAATAGATCCACATTCTATACATATTAAGTTCACCTGAGCAGTAAGAATGACGGTTCAGTGAGGGAGTGTTTTTGGCCTCCTGCCCTGTAGGGGGTGCACCACTGGTTTCTTGCCTTGTTGGCTCCTCTGCAGCACCCACTGTATCCACCTTGACTGAATGGTTCAGCTTAACAGTTCCTGCGTCTGCGGTTCTGTCGTTCTTCATTGCAGTAGGATCTGTTTGTGGAACTTCACATATCTCGTCGCTGTCGTCAAACTCAAACTTTTCCCCCTGCTCGTCCTCATCCTCATCTTCCTCGACGTGTGGCGCCCCGTTAGATACAGACGCTGCAATAAAGAAGCAAGTGTTGGCTAGGGATCAGCTTCTACTGGCAAACTTCACCAAGACTGACCTGGCTGAACAGACAAAGAAAAGAGCGCCACCTGCAGAAACCCAAACTGCATCAACAGAAAATCCAAGGAAAAAGATGTCACAGTACTGGACACAGGTGATCTCTGGGAAGTTCTGTGCAGAAACACCACAGCAATGAGCAACGACAGAAACTAAATAAAAAAAAATAAAAAAATAGGATCTCACAGATTACTAGTAAGCCCCTCTGTGGTTTAAATTGCAGCTCTGTGGTTTAAATTGAATAAGTGCAAAATCAGGCCCATTAGGCCCGAAAACAACAACTCATCCAGGAGATCTGGGAGATGTTGAATCCAAGCTGTATGTCAGATTTGCCTTCACATTTGTGTCTTCTGTTTTCTTGTTGTATTTGCTCCTTTTTTTAAATGTGATATTTTTATAAGCTTCTTGAGGTTCTCTTTTAGCACCTGCACAAATTTTATCACATCATTTTATCTTCTCTCTGGGTCTAATTAATGTAGCTTATGGCCACATTTTAGAACCTCTTTTCCATGTTTAATCACAAATAAATAACCTCAATCTAAATCTAAGCCACTTCATATGAGGACTTGTCACAGGAAATATAAATCTGAACACTGCTGACATAACCTCAATACTTTTTCCAGTTCTGGTGTGCCACCAAGTGGTCTGCAAGCTCAGCCTACAGGGCTATTGTGCAATACAGTCAAACTGCATAATATCACAAAAAAAACAATGAGGGTTATTGTGTATTTATGGACATAAAAGAATTGCAGTAAACAATAGAGGGGCTGTCTATGAACTGGATGTGTACAATGGAAAAGAGATTACTCAAGTGACTTAGAATGAAACTTAGACAATACAACAACAAATTCAGATGTAAATGACCCCTTAAAAAGGGACACAATTAGTAAAATAGTAATTGTAATAGTAATTGCCAGTTACTATTTGCAGTGCATTTATCAATTGAACGTCATGCTTTTATTTTGAAGTTTGTCTTTTGTCTGTGTTTTTCTTGTCTCCGCCTACCTTTAGTTTGAAGGCAGCTAGCGCATCTTACGTTCTATAAGTAAACGGTAAAAAAGGGGAAACAGACGAATGTGTACGGACCTACAAATGTTTACAGTTGACGTCTGAATTTAGCACCTAGCTGAGAATGTGAACAAGGTATATTGTTTTCTTTGTTATGACTGTTATTATTTTAATTATTTGTAATAGGTTTGTGTGTTTTATGCCATAAATTAAGCATAAAACTAATACTAAACTAAGATAAGCTACAGTTGGTGAAATAATATTACTATGGTTACCATGCTATATTTTGTTCATGGCCAAAAGTGGCTAAACTGTGTGTATTGTAAGATTACTTTGTTTTTTCTAGCTCTTACGGTGAACTTCTATGAAGATTAAAACCTTTATGAATCATCAGTCAAAGAGTTGGCTATCATTCAGCTGGGGTTGCTACACTGTATATGAACAACTGGATGTGTACAGTGGAAAAGAGATTACTCAAGTGAGTTAGAATGAAACTTAGACAATACAACAACAAAGTCAGGACAATCTGGGACTACGAAGCTAGACAATCCCAGTTATCATATCTAGGTCAAGGTCACTACAAACTTTAGGGAGAGTCACCAAACCTATAGGTAGTTTTCTTTGGTCTGAATAGTTGAAGTTTTCCTTTTGCATTTTTTTATTCGGTTGTAGTATAATTACATTCCAACTGCAGGAGGAAACGCTCCAGAGTTCGATTAAACCGTTCCGAACATGCTTGATGTATAACTGAGAGGCGGAGCTGCTCTCTAGGCAGTAATAATCTCATTGGTTGAGTTAAACCTTCATTAGCCGGAGCCAAACAACCACAGTTTTTCCCAGTGAAAAGTAGTGCTGGGTGGTTCGAGTCTTTTTGGTGATTCGTTCATTTCGAAACCTCAAAGTGAATTTTCAGGTTTCAGGTTTTAATGTATTGATTCTACTTTTTTTTTTTTTACATGGTGAGAGACACACTATAATAGTCATTTAATAGTGTATGAGGTTAATTGTTATTTGTTAAGAAAAGAATTTGCAAAGTACCTGGCCTTTTTATTTAAGATGAATTGCAATATGGCTTGGGAAAATAAAAAGATTAGTTAGACCAATATGCAAAACAAATAAACTAAGTATCAATTCAACAAATTATCCTGAAAACTAAAAATATTTGCAGTATGTCCGAGTCAATACGGGTTATGTATTGAAACTCGAAAACCCAAATTAACCATTTGTGCTTTTGCCTCTAAGAAAAGTTTGTAGAACTAAAGCTCCAATGTGCATTGTGACTCATCTCAGTTCTTCTAGGTTGAACCATAAACCCTGCCAGAGTAGAAAGGCTGACCTAGGATGAGTGGCCAGCGCTCTGTTTACTGTCTCATGCATTGCAAGGTGACAGGTTAAACAGATTGCAGACCAGTGCTCCTTTGAGGCAGGAAAATACCAGCCACTGAAAATAACAGATAAGCAGCTGTTCCTCCTTAGTTGTGCCACAACTAAGTAGGATTACACTCTAAGCATATGGCTTTTAAACAGTATGCTTTGCCTGCCACACCTTATCGACAGCACCCACGGGTGCTGTACACACACCCAAGCAGCAAAAGTCATTTATTTGGAAATCTTGTGGCTGTATTACAGCAGGTTTCACAATAGTGCATCAGGTATTAAGGTGCCAAAATGTTAAAACAAAAAAAAACAAAAAAAACAACTTTAAATCCATCCTCTTTCTCTTTGGGAGAAGAAAAAAAGAATACATGGTTGAATACCTGCAGTTTCTTTTCCCATAGTACATTCTTGCCAGCACATTTAACTGTGCCAATCATACTGGCTACTGCTGCTAAATGCAGGTGGATTTGTGTCAAAGTTGTCCAGGAAGCATATGGCCTGGAGCAGCTTGGCCCTTCTTAGACAGCATATGGTAAGTAGGCTAGTAGGTCCTTTCCCCCAGAGCAGCAGGGGATGAATGAGTCGCTCTCCACTAAGCCTGAGGTTCACATTTTGAGTTTCAAGTGGGCCTGAAGGTTTTTTTGAAAAATACAAAACCTATACGCGTTAAAAAACAGGGACATAGTGGAAGGTAAACCCACCTAAACCCTGTTTACCACTCAATATAAATATTTCTGACTCCTTCATAGTATACATCATAGGAAGTAGTAACAAACTGATGTGAGTTGTATAAGGATAGAGTCTTTTAAATAAAACAAGTACAAAATGTGTACAGTCCCACGGGGGGTGCATTCGCGATGACAACTTGATCAGAATGTGATCTCAGCTATGGTTATTAGTAAGCAGTATTATGGAGCTCTATCACCCATCCCTGGGTCACAATATACAAATTAGCCCACCACAGTCTGATTTATACCTAGTCCTTATTTCCAGTCTCTGCAATGGAAGGTATGTTGCTTTCCTGTGATTATCTTCAGGTTATACTGAGTATCAATAAGATGGCTGAATGGCTTACCCATGGGATGATGGATGAGTGGATGTGGAGAGGCCATGTTGGGCCCGTCCCAATAGTCACATCAGCTTCTGTGAACATACATCAGATGTGATACAAACAGGAAAAAATGACATATTTGGAGAGCAGTTAACAGTTGACACCTTACTCTCAACCAAACCCGAGTGTAACCATTTTTTCATAAAACAGCAGTGATTCATTTCATAATTTCAACACTGTAAATGTAGGGCTTGATGTTAAAACAGAGACCCAAATATAGTATGTCCATTTCATTTTGTGGATTTTGCATGTCATTAATGGGCTTCTCAAGCCTGAAATCTGAAATATAACAATTATTTTTTTTCAGTTGCTGGGAAACACATTGACCCACATGAGTCAGTGTTAAATGCATGCTACAGTGGCTAAACAGCCAGTGATGTGCACGCACTATACTGCAATTTAATTCAACAACCTCAAACCAAACCTCACAAGGCAGATGATCAGATAGGTTTGTGCTGAACTGAAAAGGAAGTTGTTAGATCACCCCAAACTAGCCTTCCAAACAATAGTCAGGTTCAAAACTACGATTCAAAACAAATACTCAGTCCTTTAAAACTAGCATTTACAACAAATACTCAAGCCTGAAAAGTAGCATTTACAACAAATACACAGGCGTGAAAACTAGCATTCAAAACAAATACTCAGGGGTGACAACTAGCATTCAAAACAAATACTCAAGCCGGAAAACTACCATTCAAAATGAGCGTTCAAAACACATACACAGGTCTGGACACAAAATGTGCACACCTGAATGAACACACAAAGAAATGTGATGGTAATAGTACTGATATTATGGGGGAAATGGTCAACTGCATTCTCCATTAGAAATAAACAGTAATATTGTGGTCCTTTCCCTCACATACCTATATATATAAATATATATAAATAAACATGTAGGAACCATGGGAAACAAATCTACATCCATGTGGACCCAAGTGTACTTGTATTTAGTTGTATTTTTGCCAGTGGCTACATGAGTGCGTTACATTCCTCAGGCCTGTGCAGCGAATCCAGACTTGCTCTTTCCCAAACTCACTAACCCTAACACAGCATGACAAGCCGCTGAAGTAGGAAATGACGCCTTTATTATAACTCTCAAACCTAGGAAATGTACCTCAAAATGATGAGCGTTATACGCAAGCACATAAATAAAAACAAATCCTGAAGCGTGTGCCCAAGCGAGGACAAGCCCGAACGAACTCCAGCAGCTGTAGTTGTAAACATTCTGATAAATGGACTTTGAGAAGGAATGTTCTCTTGGCGCTCAAACTGTACCGAGATGAAGGGAAGCAAAACAGATGAATAATTCACAAGACGATATGGAAAAGGGCGTACATACTGTAGATATTGTGGGCTTGGATATTGAATGGACAATGGCTGCTATCTCTTGGTGAGAGAACAGCGTCTGGATTGTCAAGGCTGAGGGAACTGGCCGAGTCCCACTGCAAAAACAGCGCTCGGTAAGAGCCTCAACCGAAACAACAGGGAAACGAGACGAAGCGTTGACAGTCTCTCAAACTTTAAAACTTAAATGCAAAGGGTGCTCCGGCTTTTTCCCAACAGATGATTATCGTGGAACCGTTTAAGCTTGTGGTATAAATAGTGTGGACGTTGCCCTGGGACAGAAAAAAAAAACTGCAAGACCCATTTTTTTTTCTTTTCTTGGAGCTGAAATCATATCCGTGATATTGTGAAGACTTGACTCAGCATGGATCCACAGGCTATCACATGCATCAATAAATCTTTATTGGTCCTTCTTCTGCAGGTCATACAGGCTGTCACCTGTCTTCCGATCCATTTTCCCATACACTGCTCCTACACACCTCTACTGTACAGCCTCCCTTAATCACATACTGTAATTATGATCGATTGCTCAGCATTACACACATCTTAAATAGTGATATACGAACGGTATATGAATCAATCTCCTGAATACAGAATACATATTTCTTCTGGGTTCCGCAGAGCAAATGCAGTGGTTTTCAACCTATAGCGGAAAGCCAGTGAACTCGTGCTTCAGCACTGCAGAGGTTTTCCTTTCTTCACATTTGGATTCCACTCTATTAAAAAACTCAAGGTCTTTTTTTTGCCTTAATGTACAGCATTCCTCCCCTGGTGTAACTTGTTTCAGTAAGCCTCTAGACTGCACTGTGTCACTCCCCTGCAGTCTGGAGGTCATCACCAAACACATAAATCCCATAAATCAGCGTAGAATTTAAGCAGCATTAACTATTTCAGCCTCGTCCCCTCTGGCTAGCTCAGCCTCTGAAATAATCAGAGGAAATGTGCTATGTGAAAGGAATATGAGCTCACTTCGCTCGCCTCCTCATCCCTGTTTGCAGGCTTCTTTTTTTGTGGCAACAGGACAGAAAGACGGGCAGAGGCAACAAGCTCTTACCTCAGGGTCCTTCCTGGTGCAATACGCCGGCTGTCCCAGCAGCTTCCTGAAGCTCTTGCTCCTAAAACATTGCTTTGGTTTAGCACATACTCCCCCAGGAAACTCGTCTGTCTAGGGTTTTTTGTTGGGTTTCTCTCCTCCCACCCTCTCCTCCTCGTCCTCCTGCGTCCCTCTCCCTGCAGTGCATCGAGGAGCACATTTCAGGGGTAGAATGCTGTAGTATGGGGCGGAGATTTAGGCTTCCACCACTAACAGCTATCTGCAAATCCTGGAACCCCTCACTCTCTGGATGTGTGGGCTGAGCTGGGATGACAGAGAAAGAGGAACAGACACAGAAAGCACATTATGTTATGGAGATATATTAGTATGAGTGTGTGTTAGATCTATGTTGGCATTTGGGACAACGCATGTACACATTATCTTAAAATACGCGCTATCAGTCAGCTTGGGTATTATTTGTATTTTGTAATCAATAAAACAGGTATTTTTGGTTATATGCATGTATGCTATACCACTACTTCGATCCCAATATGACATAGAGGACGCTAACCATCTTCTCTATAACGAGTTGTACTTAATGAGATACAGCCAAAATACCGGCAGTATCGAATTTAGAGTGCACAGACTCTCTCGGTCGTAGAAAGAAGTACATTCGCTAATTACGCAATTTAATGTTTCTTTGCTTATCGGAAAACTCACGTACCTAGTAAAACAAAACTTAGAGTTTTTAATCAACGAGGTTTTCTGGTAAATTCGGCATACATATTATCCACCAAACAACACTATTCAATAAAATATCATGTTTTAGAATTGGTTAACGCCGCTCGCTACCGCCCTCTGCCGTCCATTTCGGTGGAGGAGGACTTCAGGAACAACAGGGGAACCCATCCAGAAAATTTGAGATTATATTGAAATTGAGTGCTGCTTGGTGTATTGGGTGTATGCCGGATTGAACAGCGACTTCTAATGAATCGTAAACATCTAACGTTTGACAACGCTCGGTGTGTACGTTTGCGTATAAGCAAGGCATTGTTAAACTGCAAGATTTTTCAACGGAGTTTGGCGTCCCTTTCTCTCCATTCAAGAGCGAACGGCACGTGTCGGCGCTACGTCCCGTTGTGCCATCTGTTTTGTAGTTTGGGCCGGCAAGTAAGTGAGAAAAAAGTGTATCATAATTTCTTAAGTTAAATAAAAAGAAGACCCAAGTCGAATACAGTGTTCACACTAGGCTGACCATTCTTAAACGCAGGTGTTTAAAGGGATAATGTGTTTAACCTGCTGAGAATTCCCTGTACACGTGGAGCTCTTAGCTGAGTTTAGTTGTAGTTTGAATGAGTGTTTGGTTTCCTGTGTGAATAGTAAATGAGAACCACGTGGTGCAAAAGCAGACTGCAGCTTCTTTTGTTCAAATCAATCAAACCGGAGACGGACTGAGAGCTGCTGCATCAGGAAATCACCGGTACATGATTTATTCCTTAGCTTTATAAAATAAAACAAAAACATTATTCGAAGCCACGGAGGCCGCACGCGCTCATAAACTTAAAACGTGTCTAGTTGAGAAAAGATTTAAAAAGTTGTATATGGTAGGAGCGTTTCATCCAGTGTACATGTCTTTGTTTAGAGTGCCAGTTAGCTTTCACTGGCGAGGTAACGTTAGCTAAATGAACCCCGGCACGCCGCTATTTTTCTAATCTTACATAAGCCTGCTTCAGTCTCGGGTTTAAGGAAGCTAGTGTTATTTTTGTAAAACTCCCAAACTTTGCTTGTCTTTTGCATTAGGTATAACGTGAGCTGTTTGGTGTTAGCAGGTCAGCTAGCTTGCTAGCTGGACGTTACGTGAACAAAGAGACAGTGGTTAAGGTTAGCTACTTAGCTTAATGAAGCTAGCAGCCAACTACTGGTCGTAGTGGAGTAAAATTATTGGTTTGCTTATCTACGATTCTGTCGCTAGTTTTCACTCTTACTTAACTGGCTGGTTGATAACATATGTATTGAATAGCGTCAATTGTGGAAAATCAGCCAACTTTCCCATTTAAATATCCGGCAGTTGGCTAGACTATTAACCTGAGCTAATTCAGTCTTCCACCGATTTGTATAGTAAACTTTATTAGTATAGCACCTGTCTAGACATACAGTCACAAAGTTGTGACTATTGTGTGTGTGTGTGTTGATGTAATGGTACTAAAGTCTTAGCTTAAGTCTTAATTTGTTCAACGTTAAACGTTAATGAAACAAGAGGTGAGGTGTATTTTTCCACCAACTTGTTCTTATTTGTTACATATTGTAGATAGATTTTTGTTTTTTGGCATTGCCACTTATTTCAGAATGAACATATTTAATATTTCTGCTATATTTTCATATGTACATACATTATTTTTATTTGTCTCAGCATGTTCTGCTGCTATTCTGTACACCTAAATGCTGTAATCTATACTTTTTTATTCATGCATTTCTACTTAACATGTTCTAGTTTTGAATTTGTTTGTTGCATTGTGTTAAGTGCTCCCCATTTGCAATATTCTTATTTCTGTTGAGTTCTTCTTTGCCTATCCTGTCACTAGCACTGCTGCAGTGACACAGTTTCTCCAGGAGGATCATTAAAGTTTCATATTAAAGACCACATAGGAATAACACGTTCATCCTGTGAGTTTGAGTCTGCCATTAGTTTAGCAAATTTTTCCCCTCCATAAACTGATCGGCTGCTTCTTTACGCCTCACAGCTTCTGAGAGAAAGATGCCCCGTAAGAAGGTGACCGAGGTCTCAGGGAATGGTGGGATGAAGAAGAAGAGGGCCAGCGGTAAAAGAAAAGAGAGGGACTTCAGCAGCGACGACGAGTTTGACTTCGAGCAGGAGAACAACAAGAAACCCGGAAAGCCTGCAGCCAAGTCCGGCCTCCAGCCCGTCACCGTCGCAGATGACGTGAAGGAGAAAATAGTGAGTTTTAAGCAATAAATAATCTATATACATGTTTCATACAAATGTCACCCTACCCATATTCAGTGCTACTTTGTGTAAAGAACCATGTGCGTTGTGGCCATTTTTAAAATTTGCTCACTCACTTATACACTTACACAGCATCTTTTGTCTTGGTATTATGTTTTTTCTTTTTGGTGGCATCACACCTGCTATGTGTCACCACATGGGAATAAATTAAGTTTCAACCAACGTTAGGCTAGTTAGCCATTCAGGAAGTGTAGACGCTACAGCTTTGTGTAGAGCAGCCTAACAGACAGCCAGTCTAGACCCTGGGTGATACAGAACCATTGTTGTGATTTGATTAGCTCACAGTCAGAGACTGTACGGTGGCCAACAAGGACAGAAGTTTTAAACAGGCAAAGACTGTATATAACAAATGTTATCATCTCAAAACGTTACCAGCCAGAGTGGGGCCCTTACTGATTTTTCAGTCAAAGACATATTTTACCTACATTTAATGCATGGTGGGTGGTAATTTCTTAAAAAAAAAAATGTTAAGATTTTTTTTGGGCCCTTATTGTGACAAAGGTCCTTACATGGTACGTGCCTTAGACCACTTAGCCACCAGGATGCCCCAGGTGGTAATTTCAAACCCTGGTTTTAAGGTATACAGACCCCCACTCCATCTACACTCTTTGGATTTTATTTCAATGGAGCTTATCCCAGGGCTGCAACAATAACATTACGGCCATACCACAGTATTGGAAGGCCTATCCCCGGATTGAAAACATTACCGTCATTACTGCCATAACATCTGTTTTCTTTTGGATTTGTTTGTTCAGTCATTTGTTTAATTATTGTTTCCCCCTTTTTGCGGGTAAACACTACAGCAAACTGACCCTTACCATGTAATTTAAAATAATTAATCCTGAATATTGTTTTGTTCACAGTCTTTCTGTCAGTCAGTAAGTGGTCTAAGTTTTTTTTTTTTTGTTTTTACCAGTTGTAGAATCAGTGAATTGGTATGAAACCGCTAGTGCTCTTTGGAGGGAAATGGAGCAGTAGATAGGCTTAGCACAAACAGAGGGAATTGCTTGATTGTTCAGCCTTGGCTTCAGTAGGCTTCCTTGTCATGTCTACAGTAAATAAAGGCAAACGTCAACAGTAGTGTATTGCCTAAACAATTTTGTTCTGGTGTTTTTTGGTGCTCTGAATTTATTTGCAAGGGCTCATCTATGTTGTGTGAAGGGCCTGCTCAGAAATAATAAACAGGAACAATAAAATGGGAAATGGGAACAATATATTAAATATCAACAGTTTCTACATTCTTTGTGGATATGTGTAATCACAAGCATTTCAGCTTCAATTAAGACTGGTGTTTTTTGTTTGGAATATGGCGGCGATTTGTAATGAGTATGGTTTATATTGGGTACACATTTTTGAGTAGTAAGAATTGAATGTTTCAGAAATGGCTGTTGCTTCCAATATGGCAAAGCTCAGATTGATAGGCTTAAGCTGTAACCTTAAGCTGTAAGCTTAAGACTTCACTCACCTTATGCTGTCATTTCTACAGAAACTTGAGTGCCCCAAGGTCAAGGGTCAACTGCTGATCTTCGGAGCAACCAACTGGGATTTAATTGGAAGAAAAGAGGTGCCCAAACAGCAAGGTATGACACATTATTTTGGACTGTCATGTCTAGGGTCTGGTCCATGGTGAGATCGATCGATAGGTTTACTAATATTGTCCTTGCATTAAATGTGGGATCTGGTCCAAACAACCTCCGATATGATGTAGTATGATTTATTACATATTTATTGTAAACTTGATCTATACTACACTGGTTGTCTTTGGGAAGCTCTTAACCTGAACTGATTCTAATGATGGTCTAAATGCTTTCCCACCCTGACAAGAAGACAATTTGACAAAATTTAAAGATACTGAATATCTGCTCAAAATATCAGCTAT
Source organism: Monocentris japonica (assembly GCA_900323365.1). Taxonomy (NCBI): domain Eukaryota; kingdom Metazoa; phylum Chordata; class Actinopteri; order Trachichthyiformes; family Monocentridae; genus Monocentris; species Monocentris japonica. The sequence goes on from OOFE01013514.1 coordinate 14,035, forward strand.
CAATAGCTTCAATCCACAAATATTGGCATCAGTATTGGCCATCAAATCCTAGTCTGGGCCATGCTGTTTGTTGACACGGTGTAGATCAAACAATCAACAACAAGGTCACATACTGTATACCACCTGTAATTGGGTTTTGTTTACGGCTGCATTTAGGTATTAGATAGATGTTAATTATGGGCTGTATTACCTACTCGCTCTATTTACTGAACTCTATAGATGAGATCTAAAATGTTGTATGGTGTCTGCAGTCAGACAGAATCAATGAAGGATTGATTAGTAAAAGACCTTCCTGTTTGTCTACCATAGGGAATATTGATCCAGCACAGGACATTGCTATAAACCCAACAAGGCCAAATCCTTTTTTGAATGCCATTAACAAAGATGAGACTGAACAGTAGGTTCTATTATACATTTTGGATTAACTAGGTGGATTATGAAGATTAAAAACAGGCTGTCCCTGACGGCATACTGCATAACCACATTTCTGACTGTGAACTACCTGGATAAACAGATGCCAAAAACTAGTGATGATCATAGGCAGAATGTAATTTTCAGTTTTCTCATTCATCACCTCTTGTGTGTGCATCACCATGCAAAACGTTTTTACCTTACCTACCTGAAATACATAGGTATAGCCAGGCATTGTTGAGTAGTGAAGACACTGCCTCTGAAGACACACGTGTGCCCTCACTGGTCTAGGATCTAAATCTGTCTAAATCAGCGTTTTTCAATCATGGTCCACGGAGGGCAGAGAGCAGCGTCTTTTCCTGCATTGTGAAATTTTTGGCGACTTTGGTACTTTGAATCATTTGACTTTGGGTGCAGGTACTGTCCACTCTCAAACAAATAAATAGGTGACACATTGACTATAATTGGGTACACATGCATATCTTTGTTTGCTATACATAA
>OOFE01013515.1:0-15707 GCA_900323365.1 Monocentris japonica
TTTGGGCTTGGCCCCTGAGTTCCAGTGAAGGGAAATCTTAATGCTACAGGATACGAAGACATTTTAGCCAATTGGGCGCTTCTAACTTTGTGGCAACAGTTTGGGGAAGGCCCTTTGCTGTTCCAGCATTACTGTGCTCCTGTGCACAAAGCGGGGTCCATAAAGACATGGTTAGACAACATTGGTGTGGAGGAACTCGATTGGCCTGCACAGAGTCCTGACCTCAACCCCATTGAACATCTTTGGGAAGAATTACAACGCCAATTACGAGCCAGGCCTTCTCGTCCAACATCACTGCCTGACCTCACAAATGCTCTTTTGGCTGAATGGGCACAAATTCCCACAGACACACTCCAAAAGCTTGTGGAAAGCCTTCCCAGAAGAGTGGTGGCTGTTATAGCCACAAAGGGGGGTCCAACTCCATATTAATGCCCATGGTTTTAGAATGGGATGTCCAGCAAGCTCATATAGGTGTGATGGTCAGGTGTCCACTGACTTACGGCCATATATTGTACTTACCGTCACGGGATGGACAGTGTCGAGGCTGGGAGGCCAACCAGGCAAACTGATTGGCCTTTATGGTTTCATGCCATCTAGTGGTCACTTAAGGACAATACATGTTCTACAACTTGCATAACGAAATGTAATGCTGTTAAAGGAAGCCTTTTTGTCAAATGAAATCACATTTTTAAGTATCGTTTTTATTTAGAACAGGGTACAAAACTGCATGTGCCTAAACCAAAATACAATTTCATAATACAACAATACAAATACAAGGTACAAAAGAAATTGTGAACACAGTGCACATTTCAGACCTATTAATTGCCAGGTTATTCTCTTAAATTATAGGTTACACGTCGAGATGAATCACAACGTACTTGGCAAATATGTTTTCTATACGTAATTCTCACTGTGTGGATTTCCTCAAATTTCTTCTTTACTTGAAAGACGAGAGAAACTCCCCATCAAAGGGTGTCTTCCCTGCTTGGAGAAAGGTGCTGTTTCTTTATCCTGTTTTTTATTTCCTATGTTCATTTGGGCCTTTTCTTATAAAGAGCTGTGGAGGGAATTGTAAATTTGTTGTCAATAGGTTAAAGTTACTATTTAAGAGTGTAGTATCTAGGATTAAGTTAGGTTATGGTGTGTGGAATTCAAGTTCTGACTTTTTGAGCATCCAGCCTAAAATGTCCCGTAAGGTTTGTCGACAGAAAGTTAAGACTGGTGGCATTGACAAGAGACAACGAGTAGGTCAAACGGCAGCAAACGTTAATTTCTACATATCGGCCTGCGCTGATATAGCACTTCTTACCAAACATGGCCACCCACCCTGCAGTCTACCGGCACCTCATGGGGCCGTGATGTCTTCAGGGTGTCAGGTTTCTCCGACTGGGAGAATTCGGAGGTGGGAGGAGTCGGAGAGGGCCCTTATTGTCTCTCTCGCTCGCTCTCTCTCTCTCTCTCTACTGGTCAATTACATTATGCGTCACAGTCCGCGATTTCTTTTGGCTCCACCCCAAAACGATATCTAATATGTAATTAGCTTCTGTACTGTGTTGCAACCTACATCTGTGACAGTCCAATAATGTGATGTGAGTTGATCAGATGTCCACACTTGGAATAAAAAGACAATAAAAACAGAGGGATGAGCAGTTTGGCTTCTTAAACTGGAGGTGGTCCATGAGAGAAACACCACCTCCAAAAAAAAACCCCTTTAACTCCCATCAAATTTGTCTTTGGTATGTGCTGACTAAGCCACACCATAGCAGTGCACTTGTAAGCATGCTTATTTGGCATTATTACAGAACAGCATGTGTGGTGCAACAAAGTTTAGGCCTTGTAAAACACACACACACACACACCTCTGATACCAGCACATTCCCATATGAAACAGTTTACTGATGGTAGTAAACCTCTGTGCAAGGTGTACTGTATGAAAAATATTGCCTTAGTGGTACATTCAAAGATGATTTATGGATCAAATGATGTGCCTCAGATATGCTCCAAAAATACCTCTGAAGTAGTGTTACTTCAGAGGTATTTCAGAGTATTTCAAATAGAAGCTGAAATCTTGTCAAAGTCAGTCTTTATTCATAAAACCATACACATTTACACACACTTTCTTATTCTAAAAGTTTCTCCGCCCCATTCTTATCATCTCCTTAGTATTTTCACTTCTTGGATTTCTTTTCATGGAGCTGGTAACATTGCTCACAGGCGGTTGAGAGGCCAACGACAAGGGAAACAAATTCTTCAAAGTCCACCTTGCCATCTTTATTCTGGTCCAGATCCTTCATGATCCTGTTCACTGCATCTGGGTCTTTCTGGGACTGAGAGAGAGAGAGAGAGAGAGAGAGAGAGCGAGAGAGACAGAGAGAGAGAGATAGAGACAGAGACACAGAGAGAGAGAGAGAGAGAGAGAGACAGAGACAGAGAGAGAGACAGAGAGAGAGAGAGAGAGACAGAGAGAGCAATGAGTAACAGAAATATGGATGGATGGATGGAATGAGAGAGGAAAGGAGTCACTTACCTTCAGGAAGGAGGCTAGCTCTGTCTCCATGAGTTTTTTAAACTCATGCTTGGTCAAGGTCTTTCCATCACCATCTTGATCAGCATAGTGGTGGAACACCATGATCAGGGACTCCATGCTTTTCTCCAACTCAGAAGGCATGGCTGCAGGGAGGCGTGCTGGAAGGAGAAAAGAATGAGGATGAATACTGGTGGCAGACTAGCTTGGAGATCCTGCATGTAGTTGTTATATATGCTGGATTGTTAGCCTTGGTCACATACATTTTTGCAGACATTATAGGCTACAATATCCCTAGCTTGCATAGTATTTCATCCAAAACTAACAATACGGTTGAGGGAGGATATGGGTGTGGCTTTCATTGGCACTCAAAGCAAATTCTTTGGCTATTATTCATTTTCTGGCACACAAACTGAACTCCTTATCTTATGACTCTCATCCTGCCCCCGTATTTTCCTTCCATGTACTTCTTGCTGGTGACATTCAACTACCTTGTAGCTAGAAAAAGTGGATTACAGAGAAATTGAGTAAACAGTTTTAAATCCAGGGAAGTACGGCAAATGGATGACTGACGGATGACCAGTCGCAACTTGTCAGAAAGTGCCGAAAGTATACGTAACGCGCAAAAAATGTCCAAGCGCACCACTGGAATCTTGAACATACGATTTAGCAAACGTAGTCTACATATAACTTACTAAAAAGCGGCTTTGTACAAAGACCTTATGCTACTAGTAAAGCATCAATCGACGTCGTCTTAGACAAAGGTAAACAATCAGATACATCTAACAGTCTCCATAATAAACGAACAGTTATTTTCTGCAGAGGCCAGGCACCTAAAAAGTAATATATGGCTATAAAATGAAAATGGAAAGAATAAGCGCACTGAACTTACCAATAGACGAGTGAGCAGTAGAAATTGTGGGTTGGGATCCAGGGAAGAGCGCAAGGACTTGGGAAAAGTTTATTCAAGAATATATAGTCAGCGAGGCAACGCCCATACGACGAGAGAACAGTGGAGGGAGGGAGAGAGGAGAGGGAGAGTGACAAAGATGTGCAAATAAACTTGGCTGAAGTTTTAAGTGTAAATATTGCCCCTGCCTAGAGGCATAGCCCGTTTCACCGTAAGTATCACAAATTAGCGAGGCTTGGAAAGCCAAAAGATAACGAAGTAAGTGACGACGTAACAGCATCAAAGTGGCCAGTGTTTTATGCTTATATGTGTATACTATACGAGTATATATCAGAGTTAACACTTCTAATAATTTTGAGCCACGTCAGCTGTATGAGTGGACAACTCTAATCAACACTGTCACTGAAAAATCAACACCTATTAACACTAGGGACATTTTCTGTGTACAATTGTGCAGGGTACACTTGTTCCCTTGTTTATACAAGAAAGTATTTTGCGAGGCATGCCTGCTCTCTTTCAGCACAGCTCTGCTTCACATCCTCACACCTGGAATCGATTCAGTACAACCAGTCTTCTGCTGCTGGCCAGCAGTTGTTGGGAGAGAGTCGTTTACTTTCCCCGCCATCATTTTCCCAAGTGGTCCTGGGAGTCAAACTGACCATCCAGTCACAGGCCTGCTTCTTTAACCTTTACACTACCTCCACACCAATAAAGAGTCTCCATATGAAGTTAGAAGGTCTTTCAAAGGGTTTTAATTACAAATTCATTTTAACAAAAACAATTTCATGAAATAACAAACTGACGGGAAGTATGAATCTCTATACAACCAGTTTGAAACAAAGTGCTGATCAAAGGATGATGAAGGGAATGTAGACAGCAACATTGGCTAGCCTAGTGATTTTTCCATGCTTCTATGTTTGAGATGACCAAGGTCAGAAGGGAACTCTACGAGGCTAAGGTAAAATGCACTTATACATTTGGTTGCATCAAATCGTCCTGTAGAAATACAGAAAACCCATCCATAGCAGTATGAAAATAAGAGACTGTTCTGACAAAACACATGTAACTGATAATTGATGTGTTGGCATTGGACATCAGCAGCATTGGGAGATGTTGACTGGTTGACTGGATGCAAGCGGGACCTGTGAGTGATTGATCAGTTCTTCCTTTTGCCCTTGCTGGCTGCCTTGGCTGGTGTTACTGAGGGAACAGCTGCTTGGTAGAGGGCGGCAGACACTTTGTTGATGTAGTAGAGGGCGAAGAGGGAGAAAATCAGACTGGAGGGGAAGAATGACAAGGCAAAAAACAAAAGGAAGAGATAGTTAGTAACTAGTCTTTCAATCATGCAGTACCAAGCTGAAATAGGCGTTGATGATTACTCACCATGTAGTGACACACACACGGTGTACCAGGCCAGAGGCAAACAGTGACAGGCAGAGGCACAATGAGACTGGAAAAGAGGGGAAACCAAACACACAAGACAAAAAGTTAGCACAGGTGTATCATCCTTATCTGCACTGTCTAGGTTTACATGCATACAAATATTCCCATAATATTTAAGATACTGATGTATTCTGTTAATACAATGTCACATTTAAAAAGGAAAATAGTTCTATTTCAGTTAGTATCTTCCTACATTTCCCAGAATGCCTTTCAACAACCCCCAGAAAATGTGCCTGAAGTTGTTGATTTTCAGTTTTTGGTTTTATGTGTAGGTGGAGAAAGCAATAGCAATAACAACAGCGATGGTGGAGAGAATATTAAATTAGAGATAATATTACATGGAAGAAATATTAAAAGGCTAAACCACGACATGAAAGCAAAAATGGACAGCCAATGAACTGTCTGCATCAGCTTGATTTCAGGATTATCACCACTTACTCTCTGGGAATATCTTGGCTTGGAATCCCTTCCCAAAGATCAGGTTTTCCAGGTTGTTGAATGCCTAGGAATAGAGTTAAATTGGAAAACTCCCTGATATTTTTACATTATAGATCCAACCAAGGTGATCGTGTTGGTTTGGTTGTGATTGTAAATACTACATTGTGATTAAGATTCAGGACTACCAAAGCACACAAAAGAAAAGAACACTATGGGGTGTAATAAGCACTGAATAGAAACAAAAATAATAAACAACTTTATATTTTCTTTCGCAACATGGGTTAAGCAGTTCAATCTATTTGTGGTGCTGCTACAAAAAGGATACAGTGAGGGAGCAGATGAAGAGGACTGAGCCCAGGAAGCCTCCCAGGATGGTGAGCCACTCAGTAGAGCCCAGCTGCTTACTGAACATCTGCATCCCAGCAAATACCAGCACTGACAGCAGACTGGACAGCACCAGAGATGTGCCTGTGTTCACCGCTACAAAGTACAGAGACATCACAAGGAAGAACTCAGGCTACAACAGTGAGGTTTGATAAAATGGTATCAAGTGAACATAACTATACAATTGGAAAGACTACACACTATTCAAGTGCAAGGACTCTTCAGTTGGAACTAAACTTGGTAGGAGATTTTATAAACACCTGATTGTACCAGAAATGAGATAATTACTACTAAGGAAATGGTATCAATGGGTAGCTGGCTTTATCTGAAGTGTAGAATAAGATGTTATGAGTAATGTATGTCTGAAAAAACATTAAAGTGAGAGAAATATACATTTTGTGAATGTATTAATCTTAAAAAGTTCAATTCAATTTGAGGCTAATCCTGTTTAGATTGCTAGTTCAACGTAACGCCACGTAAGTGTACGCACATTAACGTTTCCGACATACAGCTAACGTTAGCAGCAAACAAATACTGCAAATGTAACGTTCTGTATACACCGCAAAACCTGCCAATTTCAGCTCCTAATCTACATTTTGCAGATTGGTACAAAACATTGAAATATACAGATCGATTGCAATCAGTTAGTTTGCGTTAGGTATTTTTTTAAACATTAGCTAACGTTAGCTAGCTTGAATTGCCGGTTAGCATGCCTGTGTGTTAAAATAGTATATACATCTTCAACCTCGTCATGTAAGATGACTTAACCGATACATTCACCATAAGATACATACCCATAATTTGATGTTAATTAAAAGTAATCGTATTGAAATCGAAGTGAATCAGGTTCAATTTCGTTGAGCCAGTTAGTTGTTCGGCTCCAGGAACTAACAACTTCATTACCCGGACCAAATGACAAGTGGCACCAGTGGGCGGAGTCGTGGACATATGACGTTGTGGGGCAAAAGGGCTCAGAACAGGAAAGGACCATCGACCACATTAATGAAGGACTTGACAAAACTGTATTTGAGAGGACAATAGCATTGTAAGAAACTTCTCATTTTCATAGAAAATTGACAGACATGTCGGGGAGAGAATAACAGAAAAACTGCAGTGACGTTTACTGACAAAGACATTTTTTTCCTTGACACATAAAAATAAGTTACAAACAACTTTTTGGCACACATCAATACTAAACTAGCCTAGCGAGCCCAGTTAAAAGTAAACACAATAACAGAAATGCTCTTTATACATCAATGGAACCAAACAAACAAAAAAATGAGATCATAAAAACATTCTAGACAGTGGGTCCCCGTATCCTTAGATTTTTGTTGTTACAGTAAATGCGTCTAGGGTAGTATCTGTCTGGCTTACTCAAAATCACTTCAATTCCATACCTAGGTACACCATTAATCATCCACATATCTGTCTCAAAATTGGGCCAGGAATGTTCACTTACAACCACACTATTTTGTGATGTTGCAAATAATTACTCTCTCTTATAGTGGCTTTTTCTTCAGTCCAAATACGGCAATAACTAGGAGAAACTCCACAAATGCAGGGAGCACACTAGAGGGAGAGAAAGACACAGAGACAGAAATCAAGGGAGAGAGAGGGAGAGAGAGAGAACATTAAAGACAGCCATAGTACACAAGTATGTACTGTCCTTACTTGTTTGTGCTCACATTCATGCTTGCTTCTCTCTCTCTCACTCACTCAGTCACACGCTCACACATTCACACACACACAAACCTGCAGAAGGCAAAAATAACCCAATATGTCCAGCATTCCCACTTCTGAAATACATAGAAAGACAAGGAGACCGATGCACTGCAGTGGACAGCCAGTGCTGGGTGAAACTTCTGTCAGGGAAAAATTGTTTTGGAAAAATACATAAATATGGTATATGCACTGACCTGCAAATGGCAAGGATCCACCAGTAGATGTCACACTCCCATTGCTCAAATAGAAAGAAAAGCAGAGCCACTGAGGCACTGGCATGGACTGCTGTTGCTATAGTAGATGGAGAAGGGAGTATGCAGAAGGAGCTAGGGGTCATGGAATCATAACCAAAGACCATATTTCCTTTTTACTCTTAGTCACTCTTATATCTTAATCCTGCTGGTTCTCTTTCCAAATCACATTTTATTTGATTTATTTATGGGGGTTCCCAAAAGAGAATTTATCTGGGACTAATTCACTGGCTTGTGTTGGAGCAGTCATCAATAAGGATCAGAAATTAATTTATTTCTCATTCTTTGTTCCAGGAAGCAGATGGCATTGCATAGAGGAAACAACGAACATATGTAATATATCTGCTCAAGCTTGCAGGCCTCCTATAAACATTACAATTATGGCTGCATGGGACATGATTTTAGAACAAAATCTTTACTGTTGAGCCATGCGCAACTATTTTGAGTTGGAGCAATAGAGTCAATGTAAAGGATACACAGGAGACCCTGGCTGCAGTTGAACATGGACACCCCTGAGAAGAAGCCAGCCAGCTCTACAGCAAACAGACCAATGGTGACTGCCAGTGCTACCACCAACCTGACAGAGAAGAGAGACATTTGTCTGTATGCTCAAGTGCATGTGTGCAGGTGTGTGTATGTAACAAACTCGTTCTTACTTCGTGTCTTCATTGTCGTATTGCTCTTGCGTAAAATCCAAAGGCAGGCAGGCCTTAACGTTGTTTTCCTGTGAAACAAACGTCACAGCTCAAATGACAGCATGATAAAATAGACTTATAGTGGGGAATGAGCGATAAAACGTTAAATTATCATAATATATTAGAGTAGATGGAAATAATCTGCTTTACTTACCCTCGACCAAAAGATAGTAATAACGATGACAAGGTGGGCTGTGATAGTCAGGAACCGTGCTGGGACAAGACTGCTGACTACGGACATGACTTGTGTGGCCAGGTGCTGCTAACGTTGCAGCTCTTTGGAGTCAGACAGCGGGTAAACAAAAAAATGTACAAACTGTACTTGGCAAGAGAAGAAAAAGTGGCTGACAAACGAACGGTAATTCCCCTCGCTGCTAACGCTGGAGAGCTAATATAGCGTACCCACAGTCCGTAAAGTAGGATAACCGATGCTAACGCTAATCAAACTTGCTTGAGGTTGAACGAAGAAGCGTTAGCTAGCTAATTAATTAATTAATACTTTTTCTATTAATTACTAACTAACTGCAGTCAACAGCCAGCCACACAGACATGACTCCTTCGTTGTTGCTACCAAAGATGGTTGCTACAACAAATGCAGGGTGCATTCTTTATTACTGACCGATTTCTTGAACAACCAAAAAGGTTCCGGACACGGACAACAATTGTGGAACACTGCAATTCCTGTTAGTTTCTTGCTTTTCTTACGAAATATCACCATCTACTGGCAAGACAGTTACCTGGGCAAATAATTTCACATAAAAAACATTTTATACGTATTATACGGATGCCCCATAAAATCCAGATAACAACTATCAGGAGGCCTATTCGGAGAAATTGTATAGCTAATTAATAATTCGGAAGTAACAAGTAGTATATATTAGTAGTATTAATTAAAAGTATTAATTAAACGTGTTTGAAACGTTTGTGTAGAAAAATAGAAATAACTCTCTCAAAAGAACTATATGAATCCTATAATACATTTTAGAAGGATACTATACACGACAGCAAAACTGTCTGTAATATTATAGGAACAATATAGTGATACCAGAGGAAATCCCTGAAGCACGATAAGGTCGCTATAAACTTACTATTGAGTATCACAGACACACTATAACAGCAAATATAAGAATATGATAGGAAAATTATAGCGATTTTTCTTAGGGCAATGCGGCTGCTATAAGCCTGACACTTCCAAATCCCCCCTCCCATCCTGGTCCTATGAACGAGGAGCGAAGCAGAACAGTGTGTGCGCCACAGCTCACCAGATACCCAGCGACCAGATCAATTAGCCCAAATCTGTTGTGACTATTCACGAGTCCAGGCCTAGGCTTGCTTTACCTGGGGACGGCTGACATAACCTGGGTCCCTGGCTTTCCCAGAGGCGGATTTAGTCACCCTATTGCTTAGAGGAGCACAGACATTCGCATTGTGAAGGCATGGCAGAAGCGGAGTTACGAACCTTTACCTCGATAATGGACGCGTTGGTTCGCATTAGTGTAAGTGTGAGCTCATTTTATACGATCCCGTCTACGTGTGTTTATTTTAAACGAGATAACGTAAAAGGATTTTGTCTTTCATTTTCTCATTTCATTCCGGAATTTCGCAGCATTTCCCCCCGACCCAGTTCCACACGCAGGTAGCCTATGTCATCTAGGAATGCGAGGCATTTTTCTCCATTGGAACATATTTGGCATCTATCAAAGAGAGATGGTTTGCTTTTTGGCAAAGCTCCAGCACTGTGGGGGAAACATGAATGCAAGGCCACAGATCAAATAGCCTTGCCATATAGCCAAATAGATGGTACGGGATACAAATATCTCGTCTCAACCGATGAAGCAGTGGGAGTATGATATGCTTATAATCAATGAGGAAAATATGTTTACTACCAGCTTTAAATGCTTGCTTACAGGCCACACACACCATGAGAAGGTAGAGATGATGTGCGTTGTCATAGAAACGGGATGCAGCGCTTAGCAGCTGCAGTGCTGGAACAGGGCCTCGATTAGCAACGCGTGCGTAAAACCGTGGCACACGGTCGCCGTGTTGATTAAATTGAAACATTTTTTTTCTTATTGTCCTTTTGATACAGACAAAACATTTTTCCTAGATATAGGCCTTGTACTCAGTGGCTAAGGCCTAGTTCGCTTGAGCTTGCTAACCTAATTCTATATCAGAATTTTTAACAGGCAGAACAGAAAGGCGAAGCTAGAGGACTCTATTCATATTGTAGGAGATTGACTAGCGCCTCAAGTCAGCACAGGCTATTTATGCTTTTTTCCACATCTGCCCTCTCTGTGCTCTGTATATCCAACATCAATACTTAACCACAGTCTCTCACCTTCTCCCTCTGATTTGCTACTCCTACACAGATTTGCTGTGTCTCTCCTCCATCTTTTTGCAGCGATGTGTAGAATGTAAAGAGCAACTGATTCTGGTGACTCAGTCTTTATCTGATCTGGCTCCTCTCTCACTTCTACTTTAATTCCCCCACCACCTCTGTTATGTCTCCTCTCCTCTCCTCCAGTCCAACATGAAGAGTATGGAACAGGAGCTACATTGCCCAGTATGTGATGAGATGGTAAAGCAGCCCATCCTCCTGCCGTGCCAGCACAGTGTGTGTCTGCTTTGTGCAGCTGAGGTGTTGGTGCAAAGAGGCTATCCTCCTCCAGACCTCCCCCCAGAGCCCAACTCACCGGCCTCCACCCCCAGCACACGCTCCCCACGCCAGGCACGCAGACCCACACCCAGGACCCCTGACCGCCTAGAGCGAGTCCTCAGAACAGGTGGCTGTGTGGAAGAAGGATGTGTGCAGTAGGCGTACTGTGTGTGTGTGTTTATTTTCAGTTGCAGGTGTTTGATTATAGTTGAGAGGGATTGTAAGTGGCCATGATGATATCAGCATCCAAGCAGATGACTGTAAAGTTATCTAGAGTGACATCATCATCTAAAAATACAAACAACATTATCTGATATGACATCACTGTCAGGTTACCATCCCAGTTTCTTCGATGATCTAACAGACACATTAGTATCCCCTTTTACATTCTGGGCATTGTACAGTCTGCTCATGATGTATTTAACTACTGTATATATAGAGCAAGGGAGCAAGGGAGATGGCGGGAGGGAGAGTAAAGGAAGCAGAAAAGGAGGTGAGGGTCTGTTGAGCAGGTGTGATTTCAGTGTGTGTGTGTAAGCAAATAACGTTTCCTCCACAGCGAGCACCCGTGTTATCTGCCCTTTCTCTATTTATCATAGTGCTCTATATCTAGGTGAGGAAGGAGCAATAGTCTCCCTCTCTTTACTATCCCTCTACTTCCCATGTTTCCCCTATCTCTCTTTTACCCCTCACTGACTCTGTCACTCCTGAATGCATTTTTCACACCTTGCATCCTACACAGTCTCACTTTTTTCTCTCCTCCATCTTCTGCCCCTGCATCCTTCTCCCAGTTTGTGGGACATACCCGGGGCGGAGGCGTAAGGACGTGGCCCCTCCCCCCATGCTGTTCCCCTGTCCTTCCTGTCAGCAGAACGTGGAACTGGGAGAGAGAGGACTGACAGAGTGCCTCCGCAACCTCACTCTGGAGCGTATTGTCGAGCGGTATGGATACACACGCACACACACCCACACCCACACACACACACACACACACACACACACACACACATACAGGCACAAACAGCTCAGGTATTGGTGTACATGTCAAATGTGACCTGTGTCTCATTATCAGCTAACTAACAGAGATCAGAAACAAAGTAGTCCAGGATTTGGGATGCTTCTATACATCACTGAGAAAAAAACAATCCCTTTAATAAGTCCTGCAGGAAATTAAGAAAGGCAGCAAATGAGGGGGGTAGTCTATACTGCTTTATAAATGAGACAGAAAATCATTTGCTGAAAGGAGTTACAATAACAAATCCTTCTTTTACCCCTGATCCAAGGCTAAGCCTATGAGCAGATTGCAGGGACAGCTCAAAACTGCAGTGTAGAACAGTGCTGGTAAAATAGCTAAAGTTTACCAGCACTACATTAAATGAGATTGGAGAAAGAAATGCTTCTTATCCTTCTTTCATACTGATTAGAAAGAATATCCCTTTCTCTCTTCTCATCAGTTCAAACAGAAGATCAAAGTGAGAGGAGGCTACTTTAGAAAAGAGTGCTGAGATGCAGCGGGGGGGTTTGAGTGTTGACATCAGAGAGAGAGAGACAGAGAGAACGACAGAGAGAGAGAAAGAGTTATAGGGATCGGCAGTTTCCCAGATTCACACGCCGCAGTTTGATGGGTGCAGCTGCTCCCTCCCCAGACAGTGGTTGTGTTGGTCAGGAAAGTGTGACGATGCATGTTTTACTGCTCAGGATGCACTAACACAGGCAGCTGCTGGTGATGTATCCAGGTCAGAAAGTTAAAGAGTTAGACTCCCAACTACTGAAAAGAGAGCAGGATTGACTCAAATGAGCTCAATCTTCTTTGTCAAAAGTTTTCAACATCCCAGTTTCTTTTTTTTTTCTTTCTTTCTTTCTTTCTTTCTTTCTTTCTTTCTTTCTTTCTTTCTTTCTTTCTTTCATCTTCTTTTTTCATTTCAGCATCTGTTTAATTGGTGCAGCATTGCCTAAGCCCCACCCTTCTCTCCCTTCTGTCTAGGTACAGGCACACAGTGAGTCTGGGCAGTGTAGCCATCATGTGTGGTTTCTGTAAGCCTCCCCAGTCTCTGGAGGCCACTAAGGGCTGTGCTGACTGCAGGTCCAACTTCTGCAATGAGTGTTTCAAACTCTACCACCCCTGGGGAACCCCCCGAGCCCAGCACGAACACATTCTACCCACCAACAACTTTAGGCCAAAGGTCCGTCTGTGTTTATGCTTGTGATTTGTGTGTGTTTGTGTTTTGTATGTTCTATATTGTGCCTGTCTGGGAGTGTCTGTCTTTGTATATATAGCTTCTTTTTTATTGTCAATGTGCCTTACCCCACTTTTGGCCTGTAGGTCCTGACCTGCACAGAGCATGAGCAGGAGAGATTGCTGTGGTACTGCCGTAACTGCCAGAGGTTGCTGTGCCCACTTTGTAAGCTCCGTCGCGTCCATCATGGACACAAAGTGTTGCCTATAGCACAGGCCTACCAGGCCCTCAAGGTGGGTACCAGCCCTGAGTCAAGCAGTTAGTCAGTCATTTGTCTGTTTAGTCTGGACTGTGTTAGGGTCCTTGGCATGTCATATTTTATGCTGATCCTATAGGACAAGATCACCAAGGAGATCAACTATGTTTTGGCCAACCAGGATACAGTACAGAACCAGATCACTCAACTGGAAAGTGTCATCACACAGATGGAGGTGAACTTTAATTTCCCCACTTTGTTCTCCCTCTGCTTTTGCAAAGTATTCATCCATCAGTGTCTTTCTCCCTCAACAGCAACGTATTTCCCTACCTCTCTTTTCAGTTCTCCTTCAGTGTCCATCTGTCGCTCCCTCTCTGTCTGCAGGTGAACAGTGCGGTGGCTCAGGAGCAGCTGACTCAGTGTATCCGGGAGCTGGGGGCAGCTCTAGCGGAGCGTCAGGGGGCTCTAGCCCTGGCCCTGGAGGGGGCCCGAAGCAGGAGGGGGGAGGCCCTGTCTGCCCAAGTCTTAGAGAAGAGAGGGCTGCTGGAGCATGCAGGCCTGATGGCCTACACTCAGGAGCTGCTCAAAGAGGCTGATCCACCCTGCTTCGTGCAGGCTGCCAGAATCACTCACAACAGGTAGTTCCAGAAAACACAACACACATATTTATTTGAATCATAAACTTGGCAGGAAGGAATTGGTTAGTTTTTGGCTTGTTAACATCTTTGTAATACCACTGTAGCTCTCTCTTTCTGTCTTTTTCTCGATGACTTTCATCTCTTTCTGTGTTTTTTGTCATCATTGTATTTTTGTAATTTTGCTTTCATCACGGTGCAACTAAACTAAACTAAACTAAACTAAACTAAACTAAACTAAACTAAACTAAACTAACTGTTTCTCTCTCCCTCTCTCCTGCCAGACTGGTGAAGGCCATAGAGAACCTCCAGTGTTTCTCTCTCTCTGCTGATTCCTCCTTCAGACACTTTCAGCTGGACACATCCAAAGAGCTCAAACTCATCAGCAGCTTGGAGTTCATATGTGGTGGGTTATGTGTGTCTGTGTTTGTGTGATGTGAACCAGGTTGAAGTGAAATTGCATTTTACTGTGGCAAATTCATTTAACCTGCCTCTCTCTTTTGCTTTGTTTCTTCCACAGCCCCATTGGCTCCTGTAATCGACACTCAGAAGACACTAGCGTATGACCAGCTGTTTCTGTGCTGGCGCCTCCCTCAGGACTCCACCGCAGCCTGGCACTTCTCTGTTGAGTTCCAGCGGCGAACGGGTGTGGCTGGAGCCACGTGGGGCGGGACCAGATCCCCTAATGCTGCAATGGCATGGCAGCGTCTAGATGAAGTGGGAGGGACCAGTGCTGTGATTGACAGACTGGAGATGGATAGTGTGTATGTGCTGAGGGTGAGAGGCTGCAACAAGGCTGGGTTTGGAGAATACAGTGAAGAGGTTTACCTTCACACTCCACCGGCACCAGGTGAGATGTGTGTCTATGACTGGTCAATTATTTGTGATAACATTTCATTCAATGCAAAAATGCCCATAACATGTCATTTTATCTCATATTCAGCCTTAAAATCTAAAACTTTCTGCCATGCGGTGAGATAATTCTACCTGTTTCTAATGCGGTTTCATTTGTTTCATGAATTTTTAAGAAACAAGCGTCAATATCTTGAAGCGAGGCAAGGTAAGGCAGAACCCACCAGTAGTATTTGAGTCAAGAAAAACAAGTTGAGATTATCCCACCACACTGGCAGATTTTTTCACTTGGTTTATTTGGTTGGTTTGTTTTAAAATGCAATACCAGATGAATTAACTTATTAAGATGGATATTTTTGCAGTGTTGTCATCTTTCATGTGATAAACTAACCTTGATAACTCTTTTCTCTCCATCCCTTGTTTTCCTCAGTGCCCTCATCTTTTTATATTTTTAACTTCTGCACCAAACCGTCTCTTTCAGTTATGCATTCCACTTCCATCCCACTCAGCCTCTTTCCTCTTCCAGCGTTCCTGCTACAATTATTATTTCTTTATTTTATGTTTTCTCTTTTATTATTCTGCATACAGTCATCCCTTCTCAGAAATGCATTTGATGAAGAAGTTCTGATCAGTTTAAACAATAGGTGATTAGACTGAGCGAAGGTTACCATCTATTCAACTCCAGTCTATTTCTCCCTTTTACTGTTATAGCCACTTCTTACTCCAGCCATAGGAGTAGTCCGTGCCAAAGTTCCTCCCTCTTC
>OOFE01013516.1:0-13345 GCA_900323365.1 Monocentris japonica
ACACTGTGCTACGTCGCAGTGTTCTTCAATACAAGTAGAAAACAAATCCACCCCAAAAAAATAAAACAACGGTAAAAGAGTGTTTTTAATCTAATGGCTCACAGGGCAGTCTGAAAGAGTGCAGCATTCATGTACATCTATCTATCCATGCATCCATCCATCCTACCTTTTCCATATACTGTGAGCAGTTGGATTCTTGCAGTAGATTGGAGGCTTCCTGTTTGTAATACTCTCCAGTTTTCATCAAAAATGGCCCTTCGAAGACTTCCTGATAAAACTGGAACACAGGAAGAGAATGTGGACCACACATGATTTGTCATACATACAGTCATACATAAGCATTGACGGACGCCTGCATCATGCAGACCTACAGAACAGGGCACAATAATCAGGGATGTGATCAGGACAACAGGCAGAAATAAGAAATATTGAGCTAAAGCAGGAAATCATCACAAATAAAAGCAGTTGTATCCTAGCATCCTTACATCCTAGCTTAAAAAACTGATCAATGAATACTCTTACATCAATGGTTTTGTACTTATGATTATCATCATGATGTTCATGACAGCACAGTCCAACTGTAATCCAAAGAGGAGGTGCTGTGGTCTCACCTTCAGCGGGAACTTCTTCTTGTACTGTTCAACATGAACAAAGGAGTTGATGACCCCGTGGATTACCTTCTGGTTGGGGTCCTCGCCGCAACGGTCGCTGGAGGACAAAAGGCTGGTGTTAGGACCGATTCCACTACAGTATTAGTGAGCACTTGAAATGTTATCAACACGGTAGGAGCACACCGTTATGTATAGGTGGAGGCTAAAAACTGAAGCCCAATTAGACCACATGTCCAGCGCACAGGATCTGAAGACAGGCTTTGCAATAACAAACATTAACCAAAAATTGAATTAAATGAAAATGTGCAAAGCAGGTGAAGTCCCAAACTAATTGGGCACTTGGGCTGCCCAATGCCCCGCCATAATCACCACAATATATTAAACATAACCAGATCTGTTCATTAGTTGAACTGATTCATGCTCGTCTATCTCAACATACGTTTTTACATAACACATGGATGGTTTTAATATGAGCTCCGTGTCTCAGAGCACTGAGGAGTTATGGTAGTTTTTGCTCAATAATATGTACCTGTGGTGTGAGTATGAAGTTTCTATCACAGACTTGACACACAGACAGACAGACAGACGCCACCATGACAACAAAATGTCCCGCATACCAGGTACCGTGGTGATGGGACATAATAAAAGCTGCGAGGCAATAGGTGCAGCAGAAAATAAGTAATTTCTCTTATCTCTACAAAAGCAGACAGTGAGACATATTCATTACACGTATTAGACTGTGAAAATCACATTTCAACAAATAGCTGCTGGTGGCTCAGCGTGAAAAACTAACTTTTTGATTTCGTTCAGCAGCATCCGGATCAGGACGGCCTGGAGGGGTTCGATCATCAGCTTTCTCCACATATCGAGCGCCAACTGCAACGACAAAGACAGCATATCATCACACCACAGACAGATCCTGGTGTAGGCCATTCTAGTGAGGGACACACATATGAGGTGTTCTGGGGCTGATTTCGATTGCAGATTTTTTTAACAGTGTGATCGGCCTATCACCGACCAATATAGCAGTGCGTTTCACAGATTATTTGTATGGCTGCATGACATAGCTGGCCTATCCATGTGTAAATAAATCATAGGTTTTTATCCAAACATAGTAATTACATATTAGTGTGTGCTTGATGACTGAGGTGCTTACTCATCTGTGGTCACTGGAAGGTTTTTCACCGTGGCAGCAGAGGCCCTGCCTTCTGTCCAATATATTAAACTGGTTCTAATCTATGATCGTAGGCTGTGACATTCAAAACAAAAACGTCAGAAATGAACTGTCGGTGCCAGATGGATGATGTGCCTCTGCTACTAACATTCTGCTGACTGTTGGAAATTGGCTTCTATGTATTACAGCATATAGTTGACTGCTTTACTGATTGTAACGGCCGATGACCTATTTAGAGTGTTTATTGAACGATTATGATCAGTGGCCGATCGATCGGTGCACCCCTAATTCTAGTTGGTGTAAGGTGACATCTTGACCTGGGTACCAGATCACAGAAGTTGAATCCTAGTTATCTCTCTAACAAGGGGTGTCTACCCTATGCAAAGGGTTCTCTCAAGGAAAACTGATTGCAAGTCCAGCTATCTTCTACCAGCGTGAGTTAATCAGAGACTGTACCTCTCCAATCTCCATGAGTGGCTCACTCATGTCCACTCCTCCATAGCCGTACTGTAGGTCTGCCTCCGTTAGCTTGTTCTTCTTGATGAATTGAGTGTTGAGATACCTGAACAAAGGGGGGAGATGCGAGTGTTGCCCGACTTAGTTAAATACAGAAATAATGCTGTTATTACATCAACTGTGCTGAAACAGTAGGTCTCTACTGTGTTGTCTGTGTGTGTATGGTGTTTTAGAGGTGCACCGATACCAGTTTTTCAGAACCGACACCAAGTAGATCGACCGAGACAAGTACTAATCCAAGTACTCCACAAATTACAGTTCATGACACCTTGTCAGACTGATGAAACAATTACAGGAACGAGTGTATCTATTAATTTAATCAAATTATGCACTGACCATTTTACAAAAATCTCAAATTAAAAAAAATAGTGCTAAATCATAATAAAAAATATATTGACAGAGTCTAAAAAAACAGCTTATTCATAATAGCTTAGCAGATAAATAAGCTTCTTCAGAATAGGTAAACAATGTGGCAGGTTCAGCTTGATAAAACAGAATGGCATTTAGCCTGCATAGCTAAGGTTCCTCACAGAAATTCACAAACAGCAGCATGTTAGCATTTTCATGTCAGGAGACATTTTTACTCATGCTGGAAACGTTTTGTATTTCACCAAAGTGCAAGTTATTAAAGTATTGATATCAGGACAGCTTCATTTGCTGATCCAAAAGTACATGGGAGCTGGATGGTGCTAATCCCACTACAGATACCATTGATGCACCTCTGGTGTGTTGCAATGTTTCTCAAAGGAGGACAGCTATCCGATAGATTGACAGACAGTTTGACGGCTGTCACCAAGCTGATCTGCGCTGGCTGACTCAATCCATCTTAAAAGAAAAGTAGTTTTCACAGCTGTGAAGTGGGACAGTGGCACTCGCCCTTATTTCTCACATACGCTAAAGCTTTGACAAGTGTAGAACACCAGCATGACTAAGTGCTAAATGACGGCTAAAATGACTGGCTGGTGACCATGAATGGCCATGAAAATGAAAGAGATAGTGATGTGAGGTGTTAAGATTTCAATTTAATTCAGGTGGCAATAAGACAAAACACTTCAGTCCAACCTCCACTGGTGATTCTTCTGGGACTGTGTGCGCACGTATATACATCTAATGAACGCACATGGAGGCCAGTGAAGGATAATAAGTGACCCTCTCCCCCACTTGAGCACTAATATGACACTGCTGAAGTCTTCAGCCTCATTTCCTCTCTTGCTCACTCAAAGACACAATAAATCACAAAGGCATATGTATGCACAGGCACAGTCTGGTGGGAAGCACACACAAAAATAGATCTGACACCTCTCCAAGGGGGTATTGATTTAAAAATGAATCAGGACACACCAAATAGCTGTTGGCACTTCACACTATGCATTTCAAGGTAATATTATAACTGTACAATAACGACTTTAAGTTGAATGGTAGCGACAGGATGCCTATAACATTCTGTCTAGAACAGTGGCCTCAAAATCCTGTCAAATCCTCAACTCGCTTACAACTGAAGTTTTACCTGTTATTACCAAAATGTACCATGTTTGGGAAGTTTGAGAATTTTTCTTCTTTTTCTGTTATTCAGTATGATATCACTGTAAAAACAGAGGAGTAATGTTACCTGTATAAGCAGTCCATGTAGTCAGCTCCCTTGCTGTACTCCTCCCAGTATCTGTGGTACATCACTAAAACCTTTTCCTCTGACTCCAGGACTTTCTGAAATACACACAAATGTGTGACAGCGGTTATAGAAAGCAGTATAATGCAGTAACTACAACAACAACAAAAACACAATTTGCAAATGTTGTTTGGGAGTTTCTGGAGAGCTGTCGCTAGTGTTTACCTTGTATAATTGCCGGACATGATTCTCAAGAAACACCTTTGTCTCTGTGTACAATCTTTCACCCAGGGGCTCTGGGTATGCGACACATAAGGCATAAATGTCACTGGTGTCAAGAGTTAAGAATAGATAGCAAGAATGAACATGTTTTCATTGTATAAGGTAGTCAAACTTTTAATATCATTATATATTTTCTGTTTCTCAGCTGCTCTACAAATGACTTTAAAGTTTGAGGCAACAGTTTTATTGTATTGACCAGGTGTATCACAGTCTCAAATACTGGTCAGCCAAATCAAGTTCTTTCTGCTCACTCCAGAGCTGAGTTTGCATAGGATACGAGAACCGGTCATTCCACGTGGCTCTCTCCACATAGTCGAGCATCACAACTGCCTTGATTGTCGTCAGTAGCTTGTTCCATGTCTCGTCAAAATCCACCACCCGCGGCTTCAAGGACATTGTACGGTTTCGCTTTTATCCTGATACAACAAGAAATAAATGAATGCATGAACTAATGAATGGACAGAAATGCATGGCTGGGCAAAAATCATGAACTTAAATGATCTAATTAAATTAATTTAGTTTTCTAGAACTGACATAATGTACCAATCCACCTGCCCATCTTACCGTTAAGGCAATTTAAATCAAACACTCAATGTAGCATAATTAAAAAGGATTTCAACAGATTATTGGTCCAGGCCTGAGTAAAGGGCCTGAAGAAAAACATCAATAAATGATAAGTTTATATCAAGGCAGTAAAATAAAAATATTAAATTGAATCTAAACCAAAAACATTTTTGTGCCCTATGCTACATACACTTTTGCTTTGTTTTAGAATATTTATATGAAGCCCTAAATGCTGTGTGGTATAGTCAATACAAAAGGACCTCAACATTTGCCATCAGAAAGATATGGAATAAGATCAAAAACAGTAACCAAGAGGACATTGCATAGTAGTTGTTAGAATAAAGGACATACCATTTCTTCATCAACATGCAAACCAAGTCAACAGAAATTAGGCTTATGATAAATAGTCCAATAAGGTAGGTTACAAACAAGGGATAAACAATATAGTCAAGTTTATGGGCTGTCACTACTAACGCTCATCAATAATGTGCACAGCAAGCGGGGTTCCCACTATACATCAATAATATTGTAACAGAGCGATTTGCCTTTCAGGACTGTTGAATATACTAGTATAAGTTCCATACGACTTAGGTTTATTTGTGACACAAGAATTAAGTGGTTACCTGAAAGTAGAAGAAATTAGGCCCGGTGTTGCTTCTCGTCATTCAAACCAGTTGATTTAACGTCAGAAAAAACATTGCAACATCATGCACATTTTCCTTGCTAGTTACTTCACATCCGCCGAGATCGGTACTATACAATAAGGTGCTAACGTTACTGAGTAAACGGTCTATTTAGAAAGCTATAGTCTACACTTAAGAAAATTTAAGTTACTAGCTAGCGAAATGCCAACCCTAAAATTGGAAGGGTAGCTAACAAGCTAACTAGCATCCACCTAGCAAGCTACTTCTTCCTGCTCAAGTCCATACAGTTTTGCCTGCAGAGGCAGCAGCCAGAAGCTAGTTAGCTATCAGGGAGCTAGCCTAGCTATCGTTAGCAAATTGGCTTCTTCGTTGCAATTTCCCTACATTTGCACTGACAGCACGGCAAACTGTGTTATTATTGTTAACAAAAACAAGTTACTGAGGTCAAGCGTGGAGTTCTGAATGGTACATACCTCTGTGCAGTATTTTCTTGTTATAAAACTCAAGTTTCTCCGCTGTCACAGGCTTGATCTGTCTCACTTACAGGTCTTCCATTACGCTACCTCTTGGAATATACCATCGTATCAGCTGGAGGGATATTTTGAACTAAGGTATATTAACCGTTTAAACTTTTACCCTCATAAAGCTTGTTTGAGGAATGTCTGAGTCTTTACTGACTTATATTACGTTTATACCTGTTCATAAAATTAGAGAAAAAAAACATGCGAATTCAAGTCATGACATAATATAACATAGACAACATCCCAGTTATTAAATGGTATCAGCTGAAACTACGGAAGCCTCTTAGGGATTAATTGAACATACTATAGTAGTGTACTTTTCTCGCGTGTCACTACACGCCAACGCTGAGAACGTAGTCTAGATCTCATACTGTTTTAGTTTCAGTTCAGCAATATGGATAATCAACTAACTGTACCTGTTCTTAGACAGACAAAATATGGAAAGCCATTTGGTCAAACACGTATAGTCTGTCGTGCGTGTTGTCACGTTACATTTCTACGTGTTTCCATTACAAAACACCGCAGCAAGTCAGGCTGATTATACTTATTATTTGCACTATGTGCTATATATTTGAGAAGGTATTACATTGCACTTAGCTCCAATGCGTGCCGTTTTCAAGGATGGCGAGAAGGTCACACCAAACTCTATTTAAATCGCAAAGGTATTCCTTGCGTATTGGTAAAGAAACACACTTGGCAGAACATGACTTGAAACCTTATCCGACCTGCCTTGATAACATCAACTCTTCAGCTCGACATACAGTCATTTCATAAAGCGGCGTTTTCTTTCAATAAATTGCCAATTGCATAACTGGTTTGCTTATTTCCACAATATCTTCCCACTAAAACACAACGTGGTTGACGGTAGTGACATGTCCACCAGGTTCAAAAAAACGAGATTTTATTGTGATAAAGTGCTGCTTGGTGTGTTATCTATATGCCGAATTACGCAGAAGACCCTATTGATTTGTGAATCAACTTGCGTTAGGTTGTATCAGGTATTCATGTTTGCCGATAAGCAAGGCAACATTAAACTGCCAGATGTTTGAGTGGAGGTTCTCATATAAAATGAAATAACGTACGATAACTGAAGCTTCTCCGACAGTTAACTCTTTGGCCAATCAGAACCGGAGGAGAGATTCGACACACGTTCTTCGCGGTTACGATTTTCAAATAAACACAAAAACTCACAGCAATTTATCAATCACTCAATTTCTGTTAACTTTTACTTTCGAAGTTGTTGTTTTTTTTTTAGTTCTACATAGTTCAAGGTCTTCGCTCAACAGGAGCAACATAACGTGACTTGAGTGTATCGCTGGGTCCCAGCCTGAAACTACTACCGACGCGTCAGTTGCTAACATTGGCCGACAGGTTAGCTACAGGGGCGTAAACCCGGAGGTATGGCGAAGTCCCTGCGATGAAAACTTGGAAACCCGCTTATTCGACCTAAATTTTTGGATACAAACTGGAGCTATGACTTATGATTGACAAGATATTATTTAGTCATTGTGATAAAGTACTAGATTGGACCCCAAAATATTATCATAGAGGGAATACTAACTAATATATAATACTAACTAACGTTAGTCCCTAATGCTGCCTTTGTTTTTATACATGGCTTCCAAATAGATTACTGGCTGTTTTTTTTCTTCATATTCGCTCCCCGTTATAATGATCAAAACTACAAGCTCAAATTTTGATTCAGGCTAAGGTATCTTGCCATACCCAACTGATGCCATTGATTATTTAACATTAGCTGATGTTAACTGTCTAGCTAGCCAATGAGCAACAGGCTTCTGCAATGCTGCTATAATAGGCGAGTGCAAGAGTTTCATTACACAGAATACTGCACCTGCCATTCACAACCCATGTTTGTTGCCCCCATTCCCTTCAAGCAGTTAACCATCCACAGTACAGAATTATACAATTTGTGTCAAACTGACAAATGGCATACATAGTGGTTTACTGCAAACTGACACCCCTCCCTCTTTATTTTCCTCAACAGGACAAGCCATGGAAAGGAGCTGAGCAGTGCTTCAGAGATACAGGTGCCGGTTGTATTGTCAGTTTTGAGTGATTGTTATTTCACCAGTGACACCGCAAATCCTCTTTTAGATACTGACAAGGGGAAGAGAAGCAGCTCCCTGTTCTAATACATACAGAAAGAGAGAATTTCCCCCCAGGGGACCATATAGGTAAGCAGGCATCACCTGGTATAAGTTTTACTGATGCCACACCAGCATTGTTTACCTCTCCCCTGTTTTTAGAAAAAATGTTGATCTGTGTTCACTCAGGAGAAGTCAGAGTGAGATGCCACCACCATCTAACCTGGCTCCTGTCAAGGTGGACAAAGGGAGGGCAGAGGAGACTAATCAGCCAACGGAGACAAGTGACATCATTCCACTGGGGCCTTTGACTGCTACACCTGTTTACCAGAACAGCCATGGCCAATACAGTAAAGCTGTGTGAAAGATTTACTACTACTGTTAATACTAGCGTTACTACTACTACTATTATTACTTCTACTACTACCTCTAATACGAATACTACCACTACTACTACTGCTATTACCACTACTACTGCTGCTACTATTACTACTGTTATTACTACTTCCTTTACTACTGCCATTACTACTACTACTACTACTACTACAACTACTACTGATAATAATAATGATGTATTTGTTCTACATATAATTATTTTCCATCTCATCCAAAAGCCAAACACTTAGGCTTGTGCATCTCAGAAAGTAACATGTTATGCACTGATGATCTTATTTTAAGCAGATTACAACATGACAAATAAAGCAGAGTAGAAACATTGTCGCCATGGTGACATGCTTTAATAATTAAATAGTCCTGACATGTTATTTATGTGGCCTTTTTCCCGCTCCCAGTTGCGTTCAGTTCAGGGGGTCCCATCCAGATCGTGCCTGAGGGGATGCAGAACCTGCCGTGTCTGGCCATGTCCCACACACCGACACCACAGCTTCCACCAAGCACCCTTCCATACCCCAGTCCAATGCTAGATGGCCCTCAGCAGTATTATATGCCGATGAATGACATGATACTGCCAGGTAACACCACACTTCCCAATTGATTTGAGTTCAGGATATGTCACAATGCAAACAGTGACAGTTGGTGAAAATCTCTGGAAATGTCATAGCCATGTCACCACAAAACATAAGGGAGGATGACGTTTTATCAGATTAACACAAAGTTTTTATGATGTAATGTTTTTTTCACGGGAGACCTGGCCAAGAAAGCAGCATCAAGATAAACACAAAAGTTGCAGACCAACAACACTAGAAAGTTAGAATACAGTCAAAATCTGTATCAACAAGTATTGATTAAATACTTTCACTTGGTCATCAAAAATGGCACTGTGCACGTCCAGCCTCAGTGAAAAATGGTCACATCACTTCCAGACTGGTGAGAGCATTTCTTGATATGGGAGGAAACAATAACTTGGTGTAGATGAGTCACTTTGGACTCATAGCCTCCTTAATTGGTTGAAAGGAGACCTTGGAGATAGGAAAATCCCTATGATATCATGATATTGCCTCAACAGACCTCAGGTCCTCTGGTTACCTCTACCTTATAATGCCAGCAGAGGGAGCCAGCTCTCTAAACACTGAGTGTAGAATTGACTAGTTGTCACTGGGCTACGTTTACATGCTCAGAGTAACCTAGTTATCGGCTATACTCCGGTTAAGATCTTATTGTGGTTAAACTGTTTACATTCACCTTTGATACCCTGCAACTGAGTGTCCCTGTTGCCATGAATAAACCAGTTGACACAATATTCCTGTCCACCTGTAGTGTCCTGCCCACAGCTAGATTGGTCTGCCAGCAAAAAAGTAAGAAAAGGATTATCAGCTACCCTCTTTGACTGAGCAGAGGGCTACTTCTAATACAGGGAGAAGAAATGATCCCAATAGTAATAGTAATAGCAAGTACTGCTTTTGTTTGTTTGTATAGTTTTTATTGAAGCAATGAAATGGTTTACAATACAGTACAACATGTTGATGTACTTCTTTTTTTCCTGTTGTAACAATAGATAGTACAGAGTACCACATTACATGAAAAAGCAAAAAAGACAAATGTATCAGATATGAAAAATAAGATAAATTAAACAGAAAACAGTCAGAGGAACTAATGGCTAGGGGCTTGAATCTGGTGCAGCTTAACTTTAGAATAGTGATGCCTGTGTACAATTTTAAATGGCATGGAATGCGAATGGAACACCTGTGAATCTGCCTCAGACTACTGCCCCGCCAGTCTGAATACTCACTTCCCTCTCCCAAGCTGTCTTAATTGTATGGGAGGAGTATGAGCTACCATCTTGGAACACCTCGTACAATACAGCTGCAAGGTGGGTGGTGTAGGGGGACTGCTTCATCGGCACCTTGAGGGAGGAATTTTCTATGATGTCATAGGTGAGGATATATTTACGCACATAGTCCCTTATCTAGAGATATCTGAAAAAGTATGTTCTTGATATTTGGAACTTAAACACTAGTTATCCAAATGGTACATATAGATCATGTATTGTTCTGTTTCCAACATTTTTCCCAAATCAGAAAAGCTGAATCTGAAATAGGGGGTGTGAAGGATGGATTTCCATAGATTGGCATTAAAAGGAATTTTGCTTTTGTTGTAAGTACTGTTTTTTATTGATATCAAAATGTACCCGTAACGCTGTGTGAGTCTGAGCTTGCATAGACGGCAAGAACCAAAAGTTAAAACAGATATGCTTCCATGCCATAGTAACCCATTTAATATCAGGGTAAGCCAGGTATCTTAACCAGGTTTCCCATAATCGGAGTATGAGCATAACTGGGTTATTCTAACTGATTTATGATTTTTACACCCCAAAACCAGAATGAAATGATGAATGAAATTCTCAGTGCCAGTGCCACTACTGTTTTCTACAGTGTCTCTGGCACATATACTGTAGTACTACACTCCCTGTTTTTGGAATGACTTTGATCCACACATTCCACTTTGTGTTATAGAAATAAGATATGATGGCAAATTTTCTTCCTGGGTTACACAAGGAAGGTTTTGATTGTTCAAGAGGGTTTGTGAGCTTTCATGAATTTCTTCTAGAACACACACAGTAAGGCTGTAAAACACAAATCTGTCTTGCTCTGACATGAATTGTGGTCACTCATTTTGTGTATAGCACTTGTTAAACTGACTGTCCATCTTCAACCAGCCATGTACTTCAGGCTTGTGCTTGTGTCCAGTCTAGCTGAAGAAAATTCCTCCCCAGCCAAAAGACAAACAGCAGAGCCCCTGACTCATAGCGCCGTGTCGGCGGAGAGAGCAAACCATGCTGTTGACATCAGGAGGCCAGTGATGTCATGGTGATGTCAATGCCTCTAATTGTAAATTGCACACATAGGCTCACTGCTGGTTGTGGTAACATTTCAGTCAGAGAGAAGGCTTAAAGGGGACAGTTTCTCTTGGAAAACCTGGGAGCAGATATGGCTGTAACTGGGGATGAGACAGAATCAGGTATGTTTGCTATCACCTCTTTTACTGTCAGATCTAAAAAGGGCTTCTCCACATTGTTGTTCACCTTTTTACTTATTTAGGAATGTCTTAGATCATAGTTTTTTTTTCAACTCTTGAGTACGAGTTGATGTATGATCTATCTGTTGGAAATGTTTTCTGAGAATTTCATAACTGGAATTTAAGTGAAATTGAAAAAACCTGTTGATCCCGACTCTTCGCTTTTCAGACATGATGTTGTTTATGTTTTGCTGAGGATCTTTCCCAAACCACCATTAAAAAGCTCAATAATCCAGCAAAAAACATTTGGAATAGCCTCCTCTAAAACACCAAAGGAATGGTTGAAATATCAGGCGCTGCTGACTATGATAAGAAACATTTTCACAGTGTCTGCTTGTCTCCTCAATCTCCCTCCCTTCCTCTCGCTCTTTCTCTCTCTCTCCACACCTCCCCTCTCTCTCTCTTTCTCTCCACCCATCCTCTCTCTCTCTCTCTCTTTTTGTGAAATGCTTCAATGCTCTGCCCACTCAAAGCCCATAGCAGCAGTGGCTGACGTCACTGCTTTTCCTGGAACAGACCCCCAGCAGCGACATGCAAATGCTAACCAGCGAATAAGATACACATTGACGTCGGTCCCTGGTCATGCTGTGATCATATGCAGTTCCCTTTGCAACACATCACAGACTTAATCATCAGTATATTACATGATATGCAGGGCAGCTAGTTCCCCTGCCACTGAGCAAGCACACTGAACAGAAGGAGAAGTAGATAAGAATGGCACCATCGCTCTGTTTTCTTTCAGCATCACGCAAAGTTTCTTCAGTCTTGTCTGAATTAAGACTGGGTGCTGTATTTTCTGTGTCAGTAACTAGCTTTCAGTTTAGAGCAGGGGCTCAAATCTTTCATGTCGCACCACACAAATACACACATCAGACACCGGATCTCCATTTTATAATATTTTGTCCCATGCAGGAACTCCAACACAGGAACATGTTTGTTGTTTTCAATTTAGTATTGTATAGGTGTTTACACTGTACATGTGGCAATAATAGTGGTGAGAGTGAAACCTACATATATTCCCTACATTCTGGTCTAATTTCTAGTGAATTAAATCCCCTGGAACCTTGTCAAGGACTCCCACTATGAGAGCCACTGGTTTAGAGGAACAAAGTCATATGTGGAAAATAGTCACTTACAAAACTATTTAGGCAGCTATGTATGCCATAGGTCTAATACACATCAACGTCATATATGTATTATGGTGTCGCCAGTTGAAAATGCCAAAAACGATGTGCTGCCTTCCTGTCTTACGTGTCTCCAGGTGCCACAGGTGGCATGTCTGCCTACCAGCTGCATAACCCCAACTCCAGCCTGCCCCAGGGGGTGGGGATGGCCAGCGTTCCGGGTACCCAGCAGCCTCCCGAGGACACCTCGCGAAAGAGGGAGCTCCGCCTGATGAAGAACAGGTAGGGAGGACGAGGCAGCTGACTTAGCACTTACACTCCCCACACACTAACCTGTAGTCACTGAGTTGTTCTCATTCCACTACCGCTCATGATTCAGATGCCCATGCTGTCATGCATACCGTGTAAGATACTAACAACACGCTAACTGACAAACGGTGCCAACAACTGCATGTAATAATAAGTATAATAATACGTTCCATAAGCCTGTCATCAGTCCACCACATGATTCTGCTCCATCCAGAGTGTTTAGCTGCTAATTCTTAGGTTGTCTGCCTGCTATCTGCTTTGTTACCCATGCAGAGTGAGTCGTCTGACACGGCTTGTAGCTGTGAGGGTTTGTGTGTGTGGATAGGCCAGTTGTGTGTGGATAAGTCCAGTTGTCTGCTGGTGGGCAAGATTGATCACGCTCTGCTTTTACCGTGCTTTCAGCTTGCTGTCTGTC
>OOFE01013517.1:0-10504 GCA_900323365.1 Monocentris japonica
AGCCATGCCCACCTCCAAATTGTACATTATTTGTGAATATGTTAGAGTGAGTGGAGAGAGAAGAGACTCGGGATTTGTCCAGCCCGAAAGGAAGAGATAGTGGGCTCTGGAGTGTGTGTGTGTGTGTGTGTGTGTGTGGTGGTGTTTTCAAACTCAAAGTCCAATATCATGTATTGTGTATTTATTTATTTTTGATACAATGTTCCATTACTACAACATGCAACAGTCGCTGTGACCTATTCTTTCCCATTTTGTGTCACGTCGAACTGTTTTAAAATAAAATCAGAATCACTAAAATAGCCATGTACAATGGATATACAATATATTATCTTGGTAACATTGGTACAGAGATATGTGACAGACAGAAAACGTACAGTTTCACAGTGCACACTAACACACATGGTGAAAGGACAACAGGACGTCAAACACTCAAGTTAATGTCAACATTGGCTCCATTCATAAAATCAAAACAGACTTAAACAGGTCTTCGTCTGAAAACATTGTTTAATCTGCTGAATGGTAGATTTCTTCATAGAGGAAGGCTAAAGGAGCGAGCTTGTCTCTCTGAGATTCTATCAGGTGAACAGTGAAACACATCATTTGGCTGTTGGTGAGAATAATGTCTCCTGAGGCGCAATTAAAGTGAAAAAAGATGACCCTTTTGTCATTTGAAGGTATGGTGAAAACATCTATTCATCCATCCTTCCATTCATTTTCTTGCTACTAATCCAGCTCAGGGTGGAGATGGCAGCAAGGCAGGCAGAGCAGCCCAAACGTCTTTTTAGGCAGTCCTAACGCCTCTTAGCTTTTCAAGTCATTGTAAGCCTGTTGCTTCATTTTAACACGTAAACGTAAAATATGAAGGATCTTTATTGTGTAAAATGTTACTTTGCTCGTCATCTTTGAGAATTTGATTTCCTCTCTTTAAGCTACATTGTCATTTTCCTTTTTGACTGTTCCTTAAGCACCCAACCAAATACCATGTCTGTTTATGCAGAAACCCATGGTAGACAATATTTTCACAACACAATCTATATATACACGCACACACACCTTTATGCACCATGGTCCAGGCAAAACAAAAGTCTTATACTTATACTAACACTAGTTTCTACAAAACTAAGGCTCATGTTGTGCAAATCTCTTTGGGAAAATTGCTATACATTTGAATTTTCTCTGTAACCTTGTTTATTGAGAATTGTACACCATTGTTCATATTATTGCAAAGCCTGCTAAATTTAACATTCAGGGCTTGTTACCGTGGATATGAGACATAGACACAAACCAGTGAGTCTGTTGCTGAGAAACAGCAGAGGAGTTCCACTGTCAGACAGCCAATATGTCTGGAATAGTCTACCTCCACAGCATGAAGCACAGTCAGAAACATAATCAATGTTTTATAGAGGCTACACTGTCAAACTGTGCTTTGTCATGCTGCACAAACAAATAGGTATCCACCCATTCTTTTATAGGCATCAGTGATGATTTAGGTATTGCCACAGTTAGCTAAATGCCACATGTAAGTACAGCAAGAATAGAGCAAAAGTTCATAGTAATATCAATGTTATGTCAATGTAGGAGTCAGGTAGTCTATAAAAGCACATACCTTTCTATAAAGAACACAATTTATCTTTAATTAAAAGCAACGGCACTACAATTTGTGTTACCATAGTCCAATCGTCCTGAGCTGACGCGCTAAGTGGTGTCCATTTGCACATAAGCACACCACCTTTCACAAAGTACCCACAGGGCACAGACTCAATCTCTCCTTCAGAAACAGTACACTCAAAAAGAGGAGAGACCAGAGTCTCCTTTCTGCTCAACCACTAGGTGCTCTCGTGCCATAGACATTTTACCAAGCCCCATGGCACCATCCTCTCTTGGCCCCATGACAGCAGGCAAAGGAGGTGGATCAGCACACTGATCTGGATTAGCAATGAAGCTATCAGACAGATTGACCTCATCACAATCAATTTCATTGTGCATGACCTGACTCTGACACTTTGACATAGCACGAGTTACAGCACAAGCAGAAAACACCTCAGGGTATTCCTGCGCTAGAGCATCTGGACAGTTTGAAAAGAGAGGGACAGCCGTCACCTCAGGCTTCACCAAAACCTTACCCCCAGCCAAATCATTTCCCAAAATAATGGACACCCCCCTCTATTGGAAAACATGGGCGAACACCCACCACCACCTGACCTGTAACTAGGTCTGACGCAAGGGTAACTGTATGCAAAGGCACACCCACATACTCCATCCCAAAGCCCTGCACTAACACACTAGACGCTGCAGTTGATTTGTCAGAAAAGGGCAACACATCCTTCAGAATAAATGACTGGGAAGCTGCTGTATCTCAGAATTGTCACTGGCGCCTTACTACTCTCATCACCTAATGACGCAAAACCCTGCATCAGAAACGGGGCATAAACTTCAAGTTCTGACTTTTTCCTCAATCACAGAGGGAACCCCTGACACTCGATGAGGCATTTTGACGAAAGCAACAGCTTTTGAGCGCTTATTTTTCATCTTAAGGGTAACAGTTAGCAACAACGTGTCCACGTTTCTTACAATAGAAACATACTGGGCTTTCCTTGGTACCTGACTCCTTATCAGTCCTATTCTCGGCAGCATTACGAGTACTGGCTCTTGGCTGCACTGCTGGCGCACAATGAAACTCTCTAGAGCTATGAGACGCTCTCAAAAAATACAGGTCGATGTGTGAGGACATCTTCATCAGCAAGACTAGCGGCCTGAGAGACTTGAGACACTTTGTTCATTGAACATTTTTCTGTAAAGCAGTTTTTAAATTCCTCCATAACCATCAAATTTCTGAGTTGCTCCACACTTTTCACATCCTGTGCCATACACCATCGATCAAACAGTACCTCTTTCTCACGAGCAACAAACGTCTGGTTTTCCTGCTTTTTTTAAACGCCGAAATTTCTGGTGATAAGCCTCGGGGACGAGTTCATACGCTCGTAGAATAGCAACCTTGACATGATCATAACTTAGGCTATGCTCAGAAGACAAAGACGCATACGCACCTTGCGCTTTGCCAGTAAGGACACACTGTAACGACAACGTCCAAACATCTTTAGGCCAGTTAAGTGTTGTAGCAACACGCTCAAATAACGTGAAATATGTATAAACAGTTTTTTCACGAAAAGGTGGAACCAGACGAATGTTCTTGCTCACGTCAAACCCAGAGGACTGGCGAGACGCAGACACAGGCAGAAGTTAACTCTAACTCTTTCAGGCGCAATGCCCTATTGGTCTCTTCCTGAAGCTTTCTCAGCTCAAGCTCACTTGTAACTTGCAGTTCTTTTAGGGCTAAACGCCATAATGCAATCTCAAGCTCTTTTAGACGCACCGCTTCAGTAACCTGCTCCCTACCAGACATGGGAGGAGTTTCCTCACGAACTTCAGGAAACACCTCTCGTTCCATTAAAGTGGACAGCAACTCGTCTTTAATAACTCGCTTAGGTTGCTTGGAAATGGGAACGTCAAAATGTACCAGACCTCCCTCCCCCAAAAAAAGAGCCCGCTACACATAAGGCTAACAAAATAACATGCTGGTGGAAGGAGGCTCTCCTCTACTCTCCAGAGGCATCCTTTTTAACAGTGACACCCTCATCAAGCCCAAACCATGGGCACCTGCGCAAGCAGAGAGAGAGAGAGAGAGAGAAAGGGAAGAGCAAAGCAAGCGGGGAGCACATAACAATTACAGCAATAGCATCCACAAATAGAACAAGCCCATCACTATTTTCAGGCATAAAATAGCCCAAGCTTTAGTCGCAGACCAAAGAACAACATTCCCCCACCCAGTATTAACATTGTGGCTTATGTGTGGTCACTGAGGCAAGTATGGTTTGGAAGGGGATCAGATTCTCCCAAGCATGTCCATACAATTAAAAAACATGTCACTCCAAGAACTTCTTTACAGTGCTTTCTCTCTCCTCCTTACGAACACACAGGGCACAAATATTGCTATTTCTGTGGAGCATTGTGATTACATGTTGGCTGACCATCTCCATGACTACCAGCATCTCTGCAGATCTATTGACGAGATATGAATGTGTTTTTTCCTTCGTGTTCAGAAGCACTCAGAGCTGAAACCCCGACTTTGCTTCCATACCATTCATGTCTCATCGCTCAGATGGGTGCTCATTTGGAGATACAGCCTCTGTGGGATTTCTGTGCTCTCTTTGAACCAAATCACCCATAAGGAGGATGTAGCACCAGATCCATGAACAGCTTTCATCTATTTACTTTCATCTACTGTCACATCCTAACCTCAGACTGACTTGCACCTCTGCCAATGCACCTTTAATATCTTAAAGCACAGTTTTCATAGCTTTTATCTTTAGGCTTTTCAAGGTGTTTGGACTTGTATTGCCATCATTATTATCTTGAGGCTACAGAAAAACAAGACATGGTCATTTAAACTTTATTTGCAAAAAAAAAAAAAAACCCATATTGGATTTCAGGAATTCTGATTTCAAAATTTGCACTGCCACAACTGTGAAGCTATTCTTCATGTCACTGTAGCCCTCTATAGTTGCTTCATTGAGAACATCCTTCAAAGTGCAACCAGAATGTCCAGCCTCTGAAAGGGAAGTCTTTTGTGCATGTTCTGGTATAGAAATCCCTCAGCTGTCTGCAAGCGGAAGAGAGCTGAGATTTCAATCAGTCAGATCTCAGAACTGGCCGGCAGAATCCACTGTGTTGGAATTTCAACAACATAATTCAATTTTTGCCTGTTAATACGTGCCATTCATCACTGTTAGATCTTTGCTCTGTATTTACCTAGCTGGAATAACACTTGAGCCTGCACGGTGTGGCCTGTCTCTCGGTGTCGTAATAAAGAGGTGTGCTGCTGTGTGCAGAAGGGGCCAGCGTTATGTGAGAGCCACTGTCTCCCCTCAGTACACGGCTAGGGTCTTTTTTCCCCCTTCAAACCCCTGAGCTAAGGCCTCGTATTTTGGTTGGCACCCATCAGTGTAGTCAGCTGGTCTGCACATCTTGGCCTCTCACTTTGAGAAGGCCTTTTTTTTTTTGCTCTGTTCAACGAGGTGTAGCAGTGTTGCAGTTAATAGACGATTCTCTGTAACACACAAACACCTTGAGCAGGCAGCTGCTGCTCTTGGGGCAAACATGCCAAGTGTTCCCTGTCTCCACTTTTCTGCTTCTCTGTTTTCCAGGAAAATAAGAGAAATTATTGAATTATTGCATTAAATCTATGGAACCAGGAGTCTAAGAATATGCAGTGTTTCACATTGCCCAATTTTCATCAGGTATCTATGGCAGGATCCAATAGATTGGTGTTGACTGACAGGAGTGCAAAAATACCTTTCAGTTATGTTATAGAGTCAGGTTTGCAATGGACATATGGCACGCAGCTGTTGTTCAATAACCACGCAAATCAACCAAGAAAACACCTGGCCACCGAGAGGAGTGAAACATCAGACTCCAACAGATAAATGCTGTATGTACTGTTATAGCTACCGGGTCCACAACACTACTGCACACAAACACAGGTCAATAAGGCTTCCTCACACTGTCAATGGATAGATTTAGGGGGGTCCAACTGGTCTCATGTATGCTGCACATGCATGTTCTGTCATTTATGGGAAAATTAACGAATTAAAGCAATAATACATTTTTTGTTAGGAGATTAAATGATCTTTTAATTCGTCTTGCTGCTGGTGGACCTATTGTGATGATTTTTAGAGATGTTGGCAGAAACTGTTACCTTTCAGTGTAGTGTAAAATATATAGGCAGGCATCCTGGCAATGACAATCATTCTCATATGATGATTACAACATTTATGTAATAGCTATAATGAGTACAGTTACTACAACAATACTGTAAAGGAGAACAGTCTTAAATCAGAGTGGAGGCTTCTTCATTTTCCAGTGATGGTTTCAGCCACACCCAAGCTTTTCCACAACTTAAAACGATGCATTTTGGCGGCATCCTGGTGGCCGACTAAGGTGCATAGTATGTAACTGCAACATCTTGGGTTTGAATCTGTCCCCAGAACCCTTGCTGCATGTTATTCCCGTCTCTCTCTCTCCCATCTTTTGCTCTCCACTGTCAACTACTACTAATAATACTAATACTACTAATAATCTCATCCCGTCTGCTTTAGCACTTACTCTAGCTTGCCGTATTTCCTGTCACTCTATTTGATTGCTTTTCCCATCAGCAGGATTTATAGTCATGATGTTCTGTTTTAGTCATAAAGAGAGAGTTTAAAGAGAGGAAGTTCAATCCTTGACCTTTCTCCTACCGTAAAGTATTCCGCATAGTACAGCTATATATTGCTGCTCTCACAGAAAACCTTACTGGCAATTTCTTACTTAAATTGAATGTTTACATGGTCATTCATGCATTGAGTGAGTTTCATGATCCTTTGGCCCTTGAAACCTGCTAAAAACCTGTTGAAGAATTTTTAAAAATACAGGAGCATCAATGAGGAAATACGCAGAAAAACCTACATTTTGCAGATGCATGGTTTTTGTCCAAAAACAACGATATGCTCTCGTGGACCATAAAACCTGGAGGAAGAGCTCCACCCATCCAACCACCCTATACATATGAAGAGCTGACATTTAGGAATGATAGATAAGATTTAAACAAAACCATCTGTCTCTAGACAACCACACGGGAGCATTTAGACAGTAGCAAAAACAAGGTGAAAAGGATTGTCAAATGGCAACCGTTTTACTAGCCACAAGTCTTCAGACACTGTTTTCAATAAGAAAGGGTCCATGGCATCTGAACTCTCCTGCTGCACGCCACCAATACTAACACAACATTATGTGTCTAGCCGTCAAATGACACCAGTAAAATCTTTTATAATTTGTCACTGTGTTGACAAAGTGTACTGTGTTGTGTAACCCTTACACAAAAACCTCACAAAGACTTCTGTTTTACAAAAAATGTGTGATTTAAAGCAAAACACAGATTAATAACCTGTGAAGAGATCCAAGAGGTGTGGTATTCACAGAGCAACATCAACCTCGACTTGAGAGGTCTTGATTGGAGGAAGTGACTACTTATTTCAAAGTTTCCTGAAACAGCAGTTGACATGAAGTTATCTCAATAAATAACCTGTGTGAACAAATATAAGTGAAACCCTGGATATGGTCACAAATCAACACGTCTAACACACACTAAAATCTCACACGTGTGCATTATATGAACTTATTTCATCTGAAAGTAATGCAAGCAAAGGATTACAGAGTTCCTATAACACCCACCTGGCAAATATGCTTTCACGTCAGGGCCTAGGAGCAGATCTAATGTATATTTTCCTCAAAAGAAACATTTCCTAACATCACTTTAGCTTTCTGTCAATGACACGTCAACAAACGCCTACCACAAACACACAAACGCTTCAGAAAATATTTGTTTGCTTTCCTGCTGTAATCCCACGTCTCTTGAGAGGATAGCTTATATCCTGGTGTATCTTCAACCACAAAGCAGTTCACAGGTGGTTAATCCATCCTTGTTGATTTAAAGGGCATGATTTGTGGATTAATGTCTTTCTTTGTGTCACTTATTCAAAGAAGTCCCACTGTTTCATTGTCACCGTCTACAGATCTGCCACCATGTTGCTGATCATTTTAATTAACTATGGGCCAAACAACACACTCAAACACCGCACGAGTTATAATCAACTGCCTTTTAATGCTTTTGGCTAAGATCCTGAACACAACAGGAGAAGCCATGATGAAACAACGAAGTATCCAACGTGGCTAATCCTGTATGTCCAAAATGGTATAAAAGACCATGGTACAGACTCAGAGTCAGTACAGCAGAGCAAGAGCTTGAGGGAGCAACTCGTCCACCAACGAAACACCAAGTAAACGTCTTGGAAGATCGTCACCATGAGACAGTCGCTCATGTCCATCATCTTTGCTGCATCATTGCTTTTTGAGTGCTATGCCTTGTCCATGGCGATACCCATGAGCAAGATTGAAGATGGCTCCTTGGAGCAGGATACTTTTGGTTCACTGCTGATCGAGGACGGAGCAGAAAACAACGTTGGCGACATAGATCGGGCCATTGTGGGCAAAACTGGGGTGCCCCAGGTGATTGTGGTTGCAGATGCAAACCTATGGAAGGATCTGCACACGTTGTACAGGGGACTGTCTGTGTCCAAGCAGAGAGCTGGTGAAAACAGCCTGATCCTGGACCGCAGAGACATGGGCCAGGACCAAAGCATCGGCATTATCAAGAAGGACACCATGAGATGCATGGTGGGAAGGGTGTATCGGCCATGCTGGGAAGTCTAGAACGTTTTGTTCCTTCCTTCGAGTCCTTCCCCATCAAAATGAGCTAAAAGACCATCCGACGACCAGATGACTCCATCACATCCTATCCTGCCTCATGTTGAGTTGTAACATAGTCCATCAATGTATGTTTCTATATCTAAATTAATGTAGACCTACAAATAAAATTCATTGAATTGTATCTTATGTCTTGTGCTTATTTGGTACCTGTGTGTCAAGAAAACAAACTCTTTGATGTCTTATGTATTGGTGTCATAGGGAACATTCATGCCAATCGTCAGTGTTTCTTCTGTATCCATTCTTGCTACCACACCAAGAACTCTTCTACTACTGCCAAAGAAAATGTCCTAATTGTGTTAGATTAAATGTTTTTTTATCATGATGAAGTATCCAAATGACGTTTTTAGCCCTGGCAAGGGAACCTGCCCTAGAATCATAACTCAAAACAAAGCAGGGACAGATGTTGAACCAGAACTAAATTTACCCCCAGGCACACCACTGCTTAAAATCACTCAGGAATCAGAGTAAAGTCTGAAATTGCCCATAATTTTGCAATCCCACCAGCTTTTACATTCATGTTTACTCTTACTTTGTTGCTAGAGGTAGGTCTCACCAAAGTATTTTCATCCTTTAAGGAGAAACTATACACAAGACACAAGTAGTGTTGGTAGAAAAATTGTTTAGAGAAAAAGAGAGAAAGAAAGAGAGGGAGAAGGAATTTTTACTATTATTTACTAGTTTCATTTTTAAAATCCAACTTTAATCATTTCCTTTCAGAAACATGCCTGTGCATGTGTATGACCAGGGGTGAGCAGAAAATGGTCACGTTAATGAGTAATTTGTTGAATTGACACAAAAATGATTGCACAAAGATGCACTTTAACCTGCAATTACAAGACGCGTGGAACACTAATATTTGAACTCTTGTGTGCATTATGGTGGAGGAGGAGGATCTCTCATGTGCAGGGTAAAAAAGGATACACATTCAATCTTGTTCTCAGTAAGTTTCATTCACAGTGGGTTTCACCCAACATGCAAAACCAATATCCTATTGTATTTTCTGGTCCTGCTCTGGGGTAAAGTAGTGCTGTAGGAGCCAGCATGAGTGGGTCACAGTCACCACTGTGCAATAAAAGAAAAAAACTGATATGAGCGAGTGCAGAAAGCTGTAAGTATGGTATGAAGCTAAACAGTATCAACAGTATGACCGAGGCAGTAGTGTAAGTGGGATTCAAGCAAGTGCCAAGACCAGAGCATCTCCGTTGTCCATTTTACTCAACACTTGGTTTTAGCTCTAACTGTAGACAAGCTGTTGTTAATCTCCCTAACAGTGCTGAGCTCTCTCACACTTTCTATTGTTCCATGTTAGCTATATAACAACATGCTTAATGGTTTCATAATTTGTCCTCATGGTCACCACATAAGTTTTTCTGCCCAAATAAAGGATTCTGGATCTGTCAGACTAACGTGAAAATGAATAGGTGTGTAAAATGATTGCCACTAACGACGTCCAAGGCTAACATGGTCTGTTTTGCTTTAGAGGGTTTCATTTGATCGGTTTTGAAGCAGCAATGAGAAAAAGCAAAATTGGCAGCTACTCCCTATCTTAGCGTTCCAGCATTGGTCACATAGACTGTAGAAAATAGATTTGTCCCTGAGTGTCCTTTCTACTGCATACATTCTGCAGTGAATGAGATGTCAGTATCAACTGATCTGACATCTTTTTGTCAGAGATCTGATATATAATTTTTAGTGTGCAGCTGCAGACCTGTAGTGCAGAACGCCCACTCACACGACAACAACACAACATCCACACCACGGTAGTTAACAAAATATATATTTCAATTATTTCATTACAACATATACTAACTTCATTCTGTGTCATTTCTGTTGACATAATTTCACTCAGTTAAGGAACTGAACGATTGGTGAACGGGAACCAAAAATCCTGTTCATTTTCACCATAGGTGGAAAAAAAACAAAGATCCGGACCTGAAAGTCCTGAAATGATGGCAACACTATCCTGGTCTACAGAGAAAAGGCCATAAGAAAGACAGTCTGTTCCTCACCCCCAATGAAACCAGAGACCGGAGGCACAGAGAGGGACAGAGAGAGTCAGAGAGGACAGAAGACATCACTTAAAATAGTGCCATCTAGAATTCACAGGACAGGTGTGGGCCCTTTTATGATCTGATTTGAT
>OOFE01013518.1:0-14507 GCA_900323365.1 Monocentris japonica
CTTGGGTAGATGCTGCCCACGGGGCTCCAAGAGCACGGTAGGGGTGACAGTGGGTGTTGGGGGTTCGGAAGAAGGGGGCAGCAGGCCGTTGGCGGTGGCGGCTATGGTGGTGGTAGGGGGTGTAGGGGTGGCAGGGGAGGGTCCAAAGCCGCAGACGGAGCAGGCTCCAGATCCCTGGGGGTTGTTGAGGGTACAACGGGGGCAGGCCCAGCGCTGCTCCTCAGTGCTGCTCAGCCGCAGGATCTGGTTGAGGTCGGGCTTCTGGCGTGGTGCCTCGCAGATGGAGCAGCGAGGTGCTGCACCGGTGTTCAAGAATGTACAGCGGCCACATGACCACTCACTGCCTCGCACTGCTGCTGCCATGGAGCCAGGAGAGTGGGAGTGGCTGCAAAACAGAAAAAAAAAATGTTTTTGAAAAACATCCAAACAAAATAAATCAATCAATATTACATTGGAAAATACATACTGTTAGCAAGTTGAGATTGCTAATACAAGTGTTAATAAATGTTTATACACACAAAGAGCAGCCAATACTACAAGGTTCAATGATTAAACAGCCATATCCTGAATAATGCTTAAAATAAAGCTTTGGGGGAGAGAAGTAGGGGGGAAAGAAAATAAAGGAAAGCTGAGAAAGATGGGGTCTAGAAAAAGAGAGAAATATTGAGAGAAATGATAAAGAAGAGAGAGAATTAATACATAGGCATCCAGAGTTGCAGGTGATTAGAAGAGCAACACCTTCTGAGTCTGCAAAGGAGAGAGATAGAGAGGAGAGAGAGACAAAAAAGATAGAGTGAGAGGGAAAGATTAGCCAGTGCAGGAAGAAAGAAAAAAAATCAAATCTCCCTCCTGGGGGCATTGAGGGCAGTAAATCCATACACAATGCCCCTGTGATGAGAGCCAGGGAGACAGCAGATAGAGAGGCGGAGCCAAGAGGAGATGAGAGGAGGAGAATACTGAGTGAAGCCTTCATAGGGCTCTCTACCTGACTGACACTTATTGGAATGGAAATAAACACACAGGATCTCTTCCACTACATATTAGCGTCTCTCTTCCCTTAAGAATTTACCATATCTGAATGACTGTTCAACACAGGGAAGTGCAGTCATGCATTGACGACAGGCCTGGATTGAAAGCTATTAAAAATCAGCAAGCATCAACATCTATTATCTAACAGACCTTCTTTTTAATTGACACTGTAGATAGTAGGGGGGGGGTGTGAGGAGAGAAGAGCTCCAGCTCTGCATCAATCTTATCAGCTTACTTAGTTGATCGAGGCCTCCTACAGGTAACCATAACTTGGCCCAGGCTATCATTTGGATTGAGTTTCATGTTCAGTTCATCAAATGTGCTTGTTGGCAAATTGACTCATTTAAAGTGGCTATATCGGGGCCTTTGGGTTAGGGGCGGGGGGCCCAAGGGACGGACGTAGTTGCTGTCTGGACAAGCCCATAAATGTCACTGTCAGTCAAGCTGCTCATGTGTGAACAACACAGAGGGTGGCGTGGGGAGTGAAGGGTAGTGGAAATGGCTGTGGCGCTAAGACCTAGCATGCTGCGCTGCTATACCCAAGCAACACTGTGGCTACGATGTCACCCAGAAACGACTACAGAGCTCGTAGGTCTGGTCATATCTGTCCCTATTAATAATACATTATTAGACACTTCAGCTGGAAGCAATAGAGAAGGGGGGGCCACGTCCATTGTTCCCTTTGAGGCGACCAGGGCTGGTTTGAAAAAGACTTTTATACAGCAGAATTGGCTTTAGGCAATTTCCTATGGAAACGTAGCCTAATTTTGTTTAAAAAAAAAAAAAAAAAGATACATTGATGATTCTTTTTTGCCTTTGTATAAAAGGCATAGAGAAAAAGAATCTGCCTCCAGGTTATAACCACTGCATTTTTCTCAAAGTCCATGTTAAATGTTTATGGTGGAGCGTATAGAAGAGTCTTGTTAGGCTGACTGCTGGTTGGTGGCCTGGGTCCCACTCCTCTCCACTGCAGCACCATGCTGACCAGCTAATTGCCCTTAGTTCAACTCCATTAAACCCTTTCAGACCAGCAGAGTCCTCAGAACCCAGGGGAACCTCTTGCAGACAACCTCTGCCTCTCACCACACTCTGCTCTCTATTTCTGCTGGTTAAGGAGGAGAATGACAGAAGGGTGGGTTGATAATGTGCCTCTTTGGATTTCCTTGTGTGTGCATAGGCATGACTCCTTGTTTGTGCATACGTACTTGGTTGTGCGTGTTTTTTATTGTCTAAGTACATTTGTGCCTGTGTTTGTGTGCGCTCTCAGCCCCAGGGCAGCAAGATAGCGGAGTAGAAGTCCCAGTGCTTTCTGTCGGGAGCTATTAGCGCAGCATTCGTTCCCCTAGGCTGCACTCCAATGTGAACCAGGGGCCCTGAGTGACTAGGAGGAAACCTAGCCCTCCACACACAGACTGGGGTGACATTTTCCCCCTCTGAAACACAAACAAGTCAGTGCTTACTTACTTATCACCCCCAATGTTATCTGTCAAGCCCTGATGGGC
Organism: Monocentris japonica; assembly: GCA_900323365.1. Classification (NCBI taxonomy): domain Eukaryota; kingdom Metazoa; phylum Chordata; class Actinopteri; order Trachichthyiformes; family Monocentridae; genus Monocentris; species Monocentris japonica. The sequence goes on from OOFE01013518.1 coordinate 2,532, forward strand.
ACTATGAAGTATCCATGACCTCAAACATAAACATAGAAGTTAATGGGCATCAATTTAGCACCAATCCAAAAATCACAGGGCTAGCCATACAGGAGGAATGGTAGGGACCTGGCCCATAATGATTCTTTGGTATGATCTATCGTTTGGAAAATCTTTCATCCATCCTCCGACGACCTACGCTGCGTCCTCAGACTTGACGTGAGAGGGCTGCGACACTTCCTCCATCCCCTTGGCAGTTTAGTTCACTGCGGTCGAATGAAGTGGCAGCCCCCCGCTCGCGTAGACAGCACATATTCACACCGCGCTTGGATCTCCAAAGGCCTGCCTGTCTGAGGGGCCGCAAAACAGCCATGACAATAATAACAACAACCCATGTCAACACTTCATGCTTGTTGACATCCAGCAAGAGAGCAAAGTCATTCTGTCAGCCATGTGGAGACTTTGTCAAAACAATTGGTTTGGAGCGAAGAGCCATGGAGGGAGTTTCCCTATCGATCTGATCACACGTTAATGGTCATCCACTCTGGGAATGTAGAAAATTTAGATCATGAGGCTCATTGTTGTGTGTTGTAAGCAATAGGTCGATGCTGAACCACTACAGCCTACGACCCTGGCCCTCACTTGAAAGCACACACACACACACACACACACATACATACATACACATACCTTTTGTCCTTGGCCCTGTGTTCATTGCTGCTCTAAAAGTGCCCACTTCAGCTCCTCCATTCCTCAGTGTCCTCACTGGGCGGGGAGCCAAGAGCTTACAGTGAAGAGTGAGACACCTCACCACTAGAAAACCCCTTCCTAAGCTTTCACTGCTATGAGGTCCTCAATGCAGCCATGCTGCCCATCAAGTACCTGCTCCCGGTAATTCACTTTAGAAAGAGCACAGATGACCCCTGACCGATTTTTCAATGCTTCACTGGGATTAAGATGATCATAGAGCACTTTGAGCTCTACAACTCTGTGAAAACTAGCAAACCGGCAACCCAATACAATTAATTATGGCTAGTGGGACATAAGCCAGAAAGAGTCTTAATGCTTAAGAGAAAAGGTACCCAAGAGAAACTCACAGGGCAGAGAGAGATGAGAGAGCAGGATGTACTCAACCGTACAAGGATGATAGGCCAATTTGGTGTGAAGGAATTTAGGTTAAGGCTAGAGGTGCTGGGGTGAGTCAACGCTACAGGCTCTGGTGGTGAGTATGCCGCCATGGCTGGCTGGACCCGCTCCACATTCTGAACTCCGCTGTGAGATCAAGTGAGCCGAGTCCTGCTGGCTTCTCCCTTCCTCGCCATGAGACATTTGGCCTTTGTGCGACAGTCATTAGCACTGCCTTTCCAAGGTTGGCCCTGAGCCCAGTGCCTGAGGGAAAAGCATTCTGCCATCCTTGGCCATTAGGGGCAGAGTGGTTTCTTCTTTACATACAACACAAAGAACAACATCACATAACTGGATGGCACAAGGACAGCAGGACCCACGGTTGCTTATACCTGGCTATTGTTTGTTCATTTTCCTCGATGATGAAACATGAGGCTATGATTTGCAACAGCAATTACTTCTTGTCCTCTTAAAAATGAAGCTCACAGCCTGCCTGTAATCTGTCCATATTTACTTGTTCAGCCAAGGCTGACATTATATTGTAATGCAGATCACACTCAGTAGACACCGTTTGTTACAAAGACAACAAATGGGACCTTTCTAAGAGGATTACTGCCAATGCTCCCTAACCTGTCAGCTCCATATTACTATAAACTACTGTAGAAGAGGGACATCATCATCAGAAAGCCCTCCATTACTCAATCCATTAAACGATCGAGAGGAAAACATGAGAAAATGCTAAGTACACATGAACAGTGAGGACTTCTCTACAGTCCTACTCTCATTTCACAACAAAAAAACATCTGTTACGAAGAAAAACATAAACAATAACACAACAGTAACAAACAATGGGGACAAAAGTGTCATACTCCAGATGACTGCAGCCCTCATGAACATTTTGAACACTGATGGCTGCCTCATAAATCAATTTCCAAATTAGAAAGAGCCGAGACGCAAAAGGCGTCAGCACTCCAGAGATGTTTTATAAGTTTGGTCTGTCAGTCAGGTTGTCACATAAGGTGTCCATGACATTTAATGTTTAAGTTGTGCCTTACACAACACCAAGTCTCGTATTGAACCCTGGAGTGTTGACATTTGACTGCATTTTGTGCAAACACGCGTTGCTAATTAGCCTGGTTACTAATCCATGTAGCTTGTACAGAAACCCACAGACACACCAGGACTAATTAGCTGCAAACTAGCCAGCAAGTTAAAGGTTATGCATTTGTATGGCTAAAGGGTTGTCTTCCTAGATTCAGCTGGGGCTGACGGCAAGACTGCCTGGCTCATCAGTGGGCGGATGTGATGTGCTGGATGTTGCTCTGCAGGGGGCACTCCTAGTTAATAATGTAGCTAATCGATACAGCACTGGGACCAAACCTGAGTCTGTCAGTTGGCCGACTTGTAGTGGCCGCTACTGCTAGAGACTAGTACGACCCTTCTACAGCAGAGAAAGCAGAAAATATGTTTTCCAATAGACCTGATGGCTGCAGTGCATAAATGGCGGTGCAATGAAAAACAACTATTGTTGTATCACAAGTAACTGAGACCAACTCATGCAGTGTGAATCACAAGATACGTAATTGCCACATTTAATAGATATTCATCTGCTGAACACTTGAAATCATAATTGCTACGGGACTCAAATTAGAGTAGTCAACAACAGCACTTTGCTTAAGCAGAGCAATATGAGCTATAAGGATATCACCTAAGCATGAGAGACAGTTCAGCCCAGTCTGATCCGTCAAGGAAGTGGCATTGGCCTCATTCCTGGTGCCCGCTGGGGTCAGACTGGCTGCAGGTAGAGGCCTAAACAAAAAGACTGACACTGCAGATAATTAGCCTGTGACACCCAGGGGTGAGGGTGTGGCTGCAAGGAGTGACGGGCATAACCACCATCTGCCAGGGCTTCATTCAGGTTACCATGGCACTGGAATTAACACAGACTGGAACAAGCAGTTGTGGTTTTATCTCACTTCTTACACTTGTAAGTATCATTGGCAGACAGCGTGTTGATGCCTAGTGAGTAGTTCTTAGTGATTCTTGCTTTACAGAGTAAGAGCTTGTTATGACACATCGAGACTCATTAGAGGCAAAGATGCCCTTGGATCAGACAGGCTGTAAAAAAAAGAATGAATGTCGAAATGTTTGTGAACACACCCAGAAAACTCCATGACAGGCATTAGATCAGCAGTTTTATACAATCTTTACCACACTTGAAAAAACAAGAGTCTGGGAATTTATTTTACGCCTTCGGCAATGAATGCAGAGTGCAGACGCTATATTGGCAAAATTCTCAAGTTCTGTTTACCGCTTCCTTGTGGAAATCTTCTCGTCGGTCTGAGATTAGGGCAACCTTTTCACTTAAAAGTCATTTTCCCCTAACAAGCATTCCTCTCTGTCTGCCAGAGAAGCTGATGAGTCAGGGTCAGAGACTGGAGGATTAGCTGTGAGAGCCTCCTCTCTACCTGCCAGGTATTACGCTCTGGCACCTACATGACTCACTACTCTGAGTGGTCTTCTTTTACTGATGAGGACAGGAGGGACAGTTTTCCTTTGCAGCACTCTTTATTCCAAAGCCCTGTTATGTCCCTGAGAAGGACAATGTGTGAGCTACTGTTCAGCATGGAAGAGCAGGATGAAATTCGAGCTCCAGTAGAGTTTTCAGTAAAGAGTACTTTTCTACAGTTGTGCTCATAGCATGTGGCTTTACTCCTTTAATTCAGTTATCTGAGGAGGGAGGTGAGTTTCATGATAAAAGACGTCAGTGGCTAACAGATAACAGAGTTTCTGCTTTGACACACTGAGACTTGGGTGACATGATACAGGGGGATTGATGACCGTGAAGCTTTGGTCACGGGAGACAATGCGACAAGATAACTGGGGAACTTTTGGTAGAGTGACATTTAATAGGACACCTTTTAAAATCAGATTTAAGATTCTTCAGGACAACTAAAAGGTATATGAACGGAGGACAGATTTAGAAATAGCATACGTTGTGGTACTGGTGGTGGACAGCAAACAAGACAAAAGGCTTTTTCAACATGTGTCCTTAGGCCAAGAAAACCCAACAAAACACACCATTGAGGCTGAAGACTAAGAGCCTGTTGTAAAAACTCAATAGAGATCGTCCTCTTATGAGAAGGGGACATTACAGCTTAGGCCAAGAGCTAAAAGCTAACTGTGATGGTGTAAAAACAATGGGGGCGTTGTTCAAACACCATGTCATGTGTCAAAATGATGCAATGTATAAGAATATCTGAGTCTTCAAAACAGCTCATTGCCATTAATGAATCAAAGTTAATCTATTTTTATGTAGGAAAGACCGATGGTCACACATCTTACGATCTAGGCTACGTAACCCGGAAATATCAAAATAGTGTACTAACCAATAAACATTTCTCCAGAATATGAGACTGAGGATTTTAAGAATGCAAATACCGGACGAGAGAGCAGGGAAAAAACCTCTAGCTGACCTCTAGCTGTACTCTGGGTGAATATTTCACGACCAGTGCTCATTTTTGACAGGTGAATCTGCCGGTGGTGGCGACAGCTTCAGACGTTTGAATCTTTAAACAGAGTCCGACTGGGTTTCAGCAGACAGCGGTAGCACGGAGCAAAGACAGAGCAAGCAGGAAGCTGGCAGGAAGCTGGAAGATGAAGAAGAGGAAGAGATGGCGGGGGCACAGTGGCGCTGCTGCTGCGTTCATCTGGTGTTCCTAATGGGCACCAAAACATGGAGGGAAGGAGCGCTGCTGACAGAGCCGCATTCACCCAAACAGGAATCATGAAGTAGCTATTTTTCATGTCATCACCCCACAAATTCCGCAGTTAAAAAAAAGTAGACCATTAAAAATCATCGGCCGCCAAGTTGCCCCGGCTCACTGGCTTGTATCCAGTATCTCTAAATATTGACTTGAATAATGGACCAGCAATAAGGTATCCCCCCTAGAGGTGCAAAGCGCTAGTTTTTCTTCCTGTGTGTGAGACGGTCAGGTTACCATGTCTGGTCTTATCTAGCGCCTGACGGAATTAGACTACTGAACATATGCTACAGATTTCCATGGCAACAAGAGCGGGGGAATCTGGAATCATGTCAGTTGCAATGCCAAAAGGCTAATATTTTTTTGCAGCATCAACACACGGTTTCCCAAAGTAAGCCACAGTGTGAAGACAGCATGCTTGCCAAATCCATTCTGCTGGCTTGGGAAATGTCCTGACGTGGCCCTCTTCACCAAACAAGCAATAGCAAGGGAAGACACGCTGAAATAATTCAGACATAAACACGGCCGGTGAGCATGCTGGTCAAATCCAAGTGGACCGATTTTAATCCAATTAGCAGGAGGAGCGCCAGTGGAGTGGAGCCACGATAAACACCATCATTCATCACGCTGGGACAGTCAGAGGGACTGGGATCGGCACTAAGGCCTTTAGGGTCTTTGAGGGCTGAGGGCTCCCAAGGCCATAAGCAGCCTAACACTAGCACTAAGGGGCTGAGATAAAATAGGTTATATTGTTCAGGAGCGGAAATCTCATGTTTGCCTTAATAAATAATCACATTTGGATTAATACTGCATTGTGCTGGCATCAATGAAAACAGGGAAAAGGCTGATATTCCCATGGTTGTGATACGTGATGGCTCACACAAACCACATCTCTGCTGTGCATCTTTGTTTGGTGAGTGGGTTGTTTTCTTGAGAGAATCTTAAAGTACTGATTCACTACACATCAACACTTCCCAAAGTCAATGGGTCACTGCTGGATGAAAACAAATTGAAATTACCCACGGACAGGCCTGTTTGTGCAGACTCCAAGCTGAGAATAACAAAGCAAGGAAAGAGTTTCACAGGACAATATACTGGAGAATGAACTCTGTATGAGAATGGCTGAGGTTAAGCGGGGCTCATAGTGCTCTGTTGTTTCTATATTTCATGCTCTGTCACAGCTCAGCAAGGCTTGCCTAACCTTGTTACGCTCACGCATAAGTGTGTGTGTGTGTGTGTGTGTGTGAGAGAGTGAGTATGTGGGGTAGACAAGAGAGCATGTTCTAAGCACTACTGCACGATGTTTCTCAAAGCTTTGTTGTCACAGTATACATGTGTGTCACTCACTGCTCCCAAAAGCAGTGCATTGAAATGGTGTGTATGTGTCTGTGCACGCCTGCATGTGTCTATGAGCTCAGCTGACTGAGGCTGGAGTCTGATTGGTGATGGAGGCAGACGCTTGTTGCTATGGGGATGCACAATCATGAACACAGCAGAAGAAAAATCATGGTTTACTACATGGTGCAAAACTGCACGGACAGAGGGAGCTACACTTAAGTTTTATTCCCACATGAAGCTACTGTTGATGGAATCGTGCTGTAGCTTGGGTTAAAATTTGCCCTGCTCCCTTTAAAACTCTTAAAAGAGTAAGCAATAGAAGCCATGACAGCCTTAACTGTTAAATGGGGGGCAACTGAAAGGAAAGCATTGAAAGCAGCAGGCAGGAGTCAAGAAAGATGAAAGCCATACTGGAGACCGATGCTGAATAAATAATGACATCCATTGTGGGGAAATTTGATCAGGCCAGCTGAAAATCAATAACTAACAACCGGACCATGATGCCCTGAGTGACTCAGCAATAACTTCAATACAGTGGAGGTGGTCGATATCAACTGCCTGTTCTCGTTCTGGGAGGCATGACACAAAGAGCTAAGGGAAAACTGGTGGAAACACTTCTAAACAAGTTTCTGTCAGGTCTGGATCTTTTGCATTACTGGAAGAGAATCACTCAGTTCTCAAAACTGGACATGTAACGTGAGCATCTTACATACTGCTGATATATCTTTCACACTGCTGGCAATGATTCAGAAGGCAATGAGTCACGGCATTGGGACAATTGATTGTTGCAGCACAGACTGGCTTGCAGATAACTGAACGCAGCTTTTTAATACAGTCAATACTGAGGAACTCAGTCTTTCAATAAATATGAATAGCAAGCCTCTGCCATAAATAGTTGGCCCCATCAGACATAAACCTCGGCTATTGTTCTACTACACAACACTGCTGCTAAATAAAAAAAAAAAAAAAAAAAAAAAAAAAAAGGTGGTCCAATTCTTGCTTGGAGAAAATCCCTGTAGGTTTTATACTGCACGACAATTTTAGACCATCAATTTGTGAGGAAACCTCTACCATCTGCACAGCAGAGGCCATCTGTTGGTGTGGACACTGCTCTTTGACCAGGTCAAACAATGCCACAGTGTAGCCCAATTTTGCACCATGCACTGCAACAAAACTGACAAGGACATGGAATCAAAGCCCTACAAAAGCATGATGGCAAAACTCATATTCTAAATCGCCCTTGGGCTGTGTTTCACTGGGCTGAAAGAGGTCAGGCCAATCTATCTGTCCAGGCAATCCACTCAGCACTGCCTAAAATGTAGCACAAACAACTGTGGCAGGAGGAACCAAGGGGAGTGGGATTTTGGTTTACAAATCCAGCTTAGCCAGATTTTGCATGCATCATAGGAAAATATCAAAATGAAACAGTGGATTTGATGCATTAGTCACTGTGAGATTATTGAATCCTCAGTGAGTTGTTCTTTAAGAAAGACCGAATATGAAATACTAGTCCACAGTATGTGCAACAGCAGTATAAGTGTCTCAAGTGAACAACGCCGGTGAACAGTTTCCGGTTACAGCACAATGCACACACCACCCGAGTGATTGTAGACAAAGACAACACCTAGAACAAGAAGATCCTCAAAACGAAGCCTTCTGTCATTTGTACGTTCACTCTCACCACTCCCAAGTGATGGCACCCCCGTGTAATACAACCCCACGGCCCATTTCTCGCTCTGCTCCCCAATGAACCAGCCATGTCAGGATAGCCCTGCCCTGTGTTCCAGGTGCACTCAACTGAGAGATGTGCTGGCACCCGGCTGGTTAGACAGTGTTGGCTCTTACCTGCGCTCTCGGTGAGGGAGCGGGTGCTGTTGCTGGCGCGTGATGAAGGTGGTGCCCCATACCGGACTGCTGTGGCTATTCCTGAGCCAGCCCATGGGGGGTGACGATGGGTAAGGGGTACTGCGGAAGCCATGGTCCGACTCAGTCTCCGCCGTGAGAGACGAGGCAGAGCTCCCCATCGCCACAGCGAGAGGAGACTACTATCTGAATGCCCTCTGCTGGGGGGACCTGGGTTTTAACTTGCAGCACAAATCTGGCTGAGGGGTCCACAGTTGTGTTCAGTCTCAGATACACAGATTTGGGAGAGAGTTAAGAGATTGTTTGGGGCATGAAAGTAACCCTCATCGCGTGTTTCCACTTAAGGAATGACTTTCCTCCCGCAAAACAACTTTGAGGGTGAATGAATAATAAAATAATGAAAAAAAATCAAAAGACGAGTCTACTCCAAAAACAAGTGTAACTCGCAGGTGGCTAAGACTGCAGATCAGGGTGGATTTCCTGTAGCGATTGGAGGAAGAAGCACTCAATCCAAACTGTAATTGGATGCCCCGAGCACTGATTCCAATTCAGCAGTCAGTCTCGGAGAGGGAAAAAAAAAACACTCTCCTCTCAGCAGAGGCTTACAATTCTCTCCCTTATAGACTCTCTCTGTGTTAACACTCAGCACCATGTCTCGGAGAATGCCACTCATAATTCCACCTGCGATGCTTCCGATTCATCTCGCCAGTCTGTGTAGCCGGTCTCATGCCTGGTCCCCCTTTCCTTTGCACATGCTCAGAAGATCAAGAAGAGCAGGAAGAGGAGCTTGCAAATGCAAAAAGGTAATTGGGTTCACTGTCAATCATCATCTCTGCAGCCAAGCAGTCCACTTCTGGAAGGTTTGGGGTTTTAAAAATAAAAAAAAAAAAAGAATCCCCCCCCAAAAAACACACACAATCCATCTAAATATTAACTGAAAAGGGATATGATTGGCTGTGGCTAGAGCTGAAGCCTAAAACTAAAAAAATCCTTATATCCAGGACATCACATTAGCGACATGGTCCGTAAAGACAGCTAATACTCTCATCAAGAATGGTGCTGACTTGCTCTTGACAGAATGTCTTGAGGGAATAATATTCAAAAGATATCTAAAATATATCAGCAGATTTACTTAAAGCGGGAGCTTTGTAGAAACTAATGCATCGCAGCTCCTGGGCAGGGTGTTGGCACACAACAAGTACACCAATATCCAAGTGTCATCTTTCAGATATCCAGTCTGACGAACAGCTGCTGTGGAGGTTTACCAGGAAAATCTTAAAACACCCCACTGCATTTCTCACACTGGATAAAACTTCATCTTTAGGATAGGCTTTCCGAGAGATTAGACCACTTCTGCCACTTGCAGAATTACAACATCTGAGCTAATTGCCACAGGATTTCCACTTGAATAGATTGCATGGACTTTGGGATTTAACCTGAACACAACCCAGATGCAGGAGGTGTTCACGTACTGAGATTTAAAGGAGCAGCTCTTTAAACTTCAACAGTCAGACATGACATACAAAAAATGTTTACTGCTCAACAACAAGTTCTGTTAAATATCCGACAAAATACCCAGCAAGAGTGCTCCGTTTCAGGATGCGATGCTCTATCAACGCCAGGACGGGAGATGATCCTAGTTTCCTCGGCTTAATTTGTGTCTGATCCCGCTGACGAGGCCGGACAGTCCTCAACTTGCACTCGGATTTATGTGTACTTGCCTGCCTGTCATGGCAAGTCTGTACAGGCGCAGCAGCTGAAGGAAACAACTATCATTCCAGCCAAGGCGTGAAGTGGGGCTTCACCACGTTTGCGTGCATTTTGATGGTAGTATCGACAGCGCGTGTAACCCTGAGGCAAGCGACACACGCAAACTATATCCCGTGGCTTTTCTCATTTCCACATAAAGGCTTTAATTTGGGTATGCGTTTGTCGGATTGACGTTGGAGACTCTATTCTGGAAATAACAGCAGTGAGCACCTCGGCACAAGTCTTGCAGGTTCATGCAATGTTGCATGATCATGAACGATCACTGAGCTTTCAATTTACCAGCAGCGCTACAAATTATTACTCTTGTAGAGGTTTATGATGAGTTATACGAGTCTGTCCGCTTCCAGACCAACTCGGTAGCTGACCAATAGCGGTACAGAGGCCAGGGACAGTTTCGTGCAATCAGCAGCCTCTAAAAAATATGAAAACAGACATGAAGGTCTCATCCAGGAAGGGGACTCAGTCGCAAATTTCACAGTCTTCCGCCCGGTCCATTCCAGCCTGCGCTCCTCTCATATTTCCAGCGTTTAGGCTGTAGATTCTGAGCCTTGTTGTCTTGTATTAGTAGACATCGTCGCTCCGGTCCCGGTGTCGCCTTGGAAATACAAGACTACCAATACTGTAGCTCCATCCTTGGCTCCCGGTATATCTCTCCATTGGAGGCTGTTATCGTCCCATTATTTATTTTTTTTTTTTCCACGGGCTTTAATTCTCCCTCTCTAATAGCCTGAGTGCAGTAGACGAGGATGCAATCTCTTCCTAACAGCGGATTACTAGTGTCAGCAGCGCGCATGCGCACTGGCCTGTCGACCATAGGGAAACTGGAGGGCTACATTCAAGAGATTTAAATAAGCACAAAAAACCAGTAGAGGTGTTAACCATTAATGTGAACGGCCCTAATAGAGAAGAATATCAAATACAGGCTAGAAAAGAAGAGGCGTGTTTATTCTGGGAAAGCACTTTACACCTTCACATGTCATTTACACGAGGGTCTATTAGCCCCAATCTCTCCATAGCACCTTAATCTGCTGGAGGAAGAAGGCAGAAGGCCAACACAGTCTCGGTAGGGTAGTCTGTGCCAGAGGAGGTAGTGAAGGGTTAACTAGAAGACCGTGGCTGACTGCAACACTCATCCTTGCTCAACTGTCCCTTCACATTACTGAGATAAGCCTTCAAACTTCCCCTCTACTCTCTCGCTTCTCCCATCACATTCTCTCTCTTCCACTTCCTCTCACTTTGCTGACCTCATTCCTGATCTCAACCTCTCCTTCTTCCAATCATCAGAGATCACTGACAATACAATGCAATAGTTCAAGCACAGGCCCAAACATAAAAGTCAATGACTCACTCATCCTTTGTGACATAGAGAGCAGCAGGTTAACCATTAGCCATGAATGAGTTACAGAGCTACCATTGCAGCACAACCTAGACTGACTGTGTGGGAGGTGAGTCAGGCTATACTTGTCTGGCACTCTGCTAAGACAGTTTCACCGTACCTGGAAGGGTGTGTTATGCATGTGCAGAGCTCTATGTAGACTTTACCTGTTTTGTACAACGTGTTGAGACTGAAACTGGTTTGACGACGCCACAATAACACAACTTCATATGCACAGAGTTTGAAACATACCATGAGTGTTGGTCAAAACTTCTCACCGCTGTAAAGCATGTCTGCACCATGCAGCAGGAACAACCAGCTCTTTATTAGTGTACATAAATGCATTTGTTATAAAATGATGGTGCCGCCATGTGGTCCAGTGTTCACTGTCTGCAAATGTAGGTTGGGCAATCACCAGGACCAGATATCGTCAGTTTCCTTTTTAATCATGTTAAGCCAAATTTACTCATAAAGCACTTTTACCACAACTGGATTGTCACTAAGTGCTTTACAGAGCAACAACGGACATAGATATGGATACAAATACAGATGCTAATTACTTTTTAAAGCAGCTTGTGCAGAAAGACAGTAGTTATGGGAGTGTTAAAACAATATTAGTGTGTAACCACAAAAAATACTGCTCATAAACCAGGCCTAGCCAGGGGACTGTAACCCTTTGTTAAGGCTGCACCTGTTTGTCTTAAGACCACCTGTCCCTCAGTATGTCAGCACCCAGAGAGATGCACCAGCTGTCTCAGTCAG
>OOFE01013521.1:0-10432 GCA_900323365.1 Monocentris japonica
GTGTGTGTTTGTATATAAGCAATGCAGATTCATGCCTTTCCAGTTCCATTTGTATTATGGTGGTAATGTGAGTGCATGAGCCATCAGGAAATTATAAACTGTTTGGCCTGAGGACAAAGACTTGATGGAATGAATAAAAACTAAATTGCCTTTTTTGGTTCCTTCAGCTCCCTTTTAGTTTTGAGACTATCTCAATTGAAATGTTTACATAAGGGCTATTAAACAGTTTTATTTGTTGAAAACAATCCTGAAGGGAAAGTCAGTCTGGTTGCTATATGAGTAATTAGCCTCACGCTCTCTTCTGTAATTTACTAGATGGGCAGTGGACTGGCATTTAATATCCTTTACTGCTTTATCAGGCCTCCTTCCATCTAGATGGTTGGCCGGGTCACTAATGGGAGGCACCATCCACTTCCCTGTGGAAGCCAAATGGATATAGACACTGCCATTAGGTCAGAGAAAAGAGGTTGGAAATACTTAGCTCCAGCACTAGAGATTGTTTCACAGGTTAAGTAACCCAGTCATTGACATTGTCAGGGAAAGAAATCATGCAACAATGGGCAAGACCAGTGGGAACACATACTAATAGAGGCTGGAAGTCTCTATAAGGGCTTCCGTGTGGGTGAGTGAGTGTGTGAGTGAGTGAGCGAGCACATGATTTCACTAGCCATGAATGAAGACATAGTGTGCAGTGGTTGTATTTATTTATATTGGAACATGATAGATATGTCATTTGTCAAAGTGATATATGAGGCATGCAAAGATAATCTCCTATTTCTGTGTTTTATTTTCTAGAGTGAGCCCAGCCTTCCTACATACCTCCTCCCTTTAGGTGGGCTAAGATGAGTATAACCAGTGACGAAGTGAACTTCTTGGTCTACAGATACCTCCAAGAATCAGGTACGTCACAGAGTGATGCTGCTCTCTGCCAAGGTTTTACTTGGGCTTTACAAATCCACTTGCAGGATTTTCAGATGGTTGCATGTTGTAGTGTTTGGTTATCCTAACTATCATCCAATTTTACCAAAGCCCACAAGATGCACTCATCATACGTAATAGACTTTTTTTCTGCAGGACAGACGGTAACAATTACATCTCTCATTAAAAGACACACTTCTTTCTCAGTCCATAGTCCTCCCATCTCAACACTCCCAGCCTGGATTTTTCATGAAATCCATCAAAAATGATTGTGACTGTGTCATCATGCCTTTTGTCATTTAGTGGCAGGTAGGCATTGTACTCTAGGTGGATGGAAATAACCTGGGCATTCATCCCTTCCATTATGAATGGTTAGTGGATGCACAGAATATCGCTTTCCTTCCTCATGTCGTGTCAACATGCCATTCACGCTAACCTATTTTTCAGGGTGCGGATGAATTATTGAGATCCTAGCTGCTGCGTTTCATTACTCTTTATTGGGACTGTCTTTGAAACCGGTTGGCAGAAAGCAAGCTAGCTCTCAGATGTCAACATTGACATTGGCATGCGTTATTGTACGCTCCAGTTTCATACTTGTAATACTATTTGGTCTTTGTTTACAATAACCATTAGCCGTTGTTTGGCTCAAGCAATGCTCATCCTGCAATATTTGTGTTGTGTTCATGTGCATTTTGTGTTTGGCACTCTCAAGGTAATGAAGTGAATGGGATTTTGTTTTCAGGTTTCTCCCACTCAGCATTCACCTTTGGCATCGAGAGCCACATCAGCCAGTCCAACATCAATGGAACACTAGTGCCCCCTGCTGCCCTCATCTCCATCCTGCAGAAAGGGCTTCAGTATGTGGAGGCAGAGATCAGCATCAACGAGGTGAGAGCAGGGACTCGGTGCCCTTGGCTATCAGAGCTGTCTGCTCCCGTTCCCAGATGTAGCCTTTAATGGTACAAGGGATGCTGCTGCTGTTCGTCTCTATTGCAACACAATGTGCATTTCAACTGAAGTCAGTATTCTTCAAAACAACAAATCTTCATGCTGGAAGAAGTGTCAGCCAGGATATACTTTCAACTACACAAATAATGTTTCTGATTTTATGTTGGCCCTGGTGAAGTGAAGTGCCAAATGGGGCTGCCTGGCCACACACACAGACTTGAATGGACTCCAGATAGCAATTTTACATTAAATTTGACTCCAGACAAGTGACTGATTTAAAATCACATTGTGGAATGAATTGAGCTCATGATTCAAAATTGACTGCTGTTCCCCTGGCAGGATGGTACGGTGTTTGACGGTCGGCCGATTGAGTCGCTGTCCCTCATTGATGCAGTGATGCCAGACGTGGTGCAAACGCGGCAGCAGGCCTTCCGCGACAAGTTAGCCCAGCAGCAGCAGGCCGCCTGTGCCATGGCCGCCTCTGCATCTGGCAACCAGTCCAACGCACCAAAGAATGGAGAAGCCACCGTCAATGGGGAGGAGAATGGCACTCACAGCATGAGTGAGTTGAATTTCCTGCTCTAAATGGGGGTGTACCTCTTAAATCATAGTAGGAATTGGCTTCATCTTCGTAAAAACAAAGCCTCCCTGCTGTAAGTTTCCACAGGCACTGATGAATATGAGTGACCATAACACACACCTCCAGAGTCGTAGCATGACTTGAAATATATTTTAATTGAAATATTGCCAGTGACATTATTGCTCTGTTCTCACTGTTACAGTTTACTTTCATTTCAACAATGTTCACTCTTAGTTAGGTGCAGTTCATAAAAGTAGTCTATCCACTGACTGCGTTAACATTTCTAAATATAAGACAATTTAAAATCTGTACTGTGATGGAGTGGATCTGTGTGTGGGAGAGGCGAGAGAATTGAAAGACACGGCAGGCGGGGGATGCTCCTTGTGGGCTGTTTTCTTGCCTTGTGCTGTCACAAGGTAGGCAGGCTAATGGATGCCTTACGCCTACGACATCAGCCACAGTTCTTCAAATTTGGATGACATCTCAAAACATGATACAAATTGGAAGGACATTTTGTCCAACCTCTCAACCCATCCCTCAAAAAGAAGTGTCTTTGCACTTTGTAAAGAGTGTCTTAGAAGGGCGCGATGCCACATTGCAGTGTGCTTTTCAAAGAATGTGAGTTCATTAGCAGCTCGTTCGAACTTCAGTGAGTGAAATCGGAGAGGTGTAGATCAGGTGAAGCCCTAGACACGGGGGAAACGGAGCGGATGTTTGTCAGCAGATCCTTCAGGAATTTAATTTGAAGGTGTGGCTGGAAACAGGAAGAGGTTGCTCAATGTGAATTATGTTTCAGTGGAGTTGCAGGGAGGCATTCGCTTTACATGGTTTTGCAGAAAATCTGCTCTAAAAGCACATTGAGCTATCAGACTCTTCTTAAGGTTAAATCCTCCATCGTGGCTGGGCGTTTATTATAGTGTGATTGCGTTGTGTGCTCCAAGTGGGTCAGTATTCTTTAAGACCAATAAAAAGTAACACTGCCATGTAGAAGATATTTCCCCAGAAATATCTGAAGGTTACCCTTCACCCCCATAAACATTTAACAAGAATAAACATTGATTTGATGTAAAAAAAAAAAAAAAAAGGTTCCTTATTATGATCTTTTATTACCCCCTAAGCTTTTCTGAAACACGTGCCTGCATTTGTCCTGATACATGCTTATATGTGTGTCTGTTTGCATCCTATCAGATAACCACAGCGAGCCCATGGAGATGGACATGGATGTAGAGATACCGGCTAGCAAGGCCACGGTGCTCCGAGGCCACGAGTCTGAAGTGTTCATCTGTGCCTGGAACCCTGTCAGCGACCTGCTGGCCTCAGGGTGGGTCTGTCTCTGGGCAGAGAGCAATCTTTATTAATGATCATCCTACTCCTGCAACTCAGCCCCGACATTGAGTTGTATACCAATGTGAATTAGATAAAGTTTGACTTGAGTTGGATGGTTGAATTAAGCAATACACACACACTGGTTTTCACTTCTAAGGAGGTGAACACTGGTGTTAATCACGTAATACGGACCAACTCTGAGAGCTCATACCCCAACAATGTATTGACCCTCCCCCCCCCCGGTGTGTTCGAACTGTGTTCAGCTCAGGGGACTCCACCGCCAGGATCTGGAACCTGAACGAGAATAGTAACTCCAATTCCACCCAGCTGGTGCTGCGCCACTGTATCCGAGAAGGCGGCCAGGACGTCCCGAGCAACAAAGACGTCACCTCACTAGACTGGAATGTAGGTTCCCAGTCATCCGTCCCCATGTATCCTCTTCTACTCTTACCATGTGCTAAACAGATTGTGCTATTGAGAGCGGTTGAGTAACAGTTCTATTATCTTTTCGTCCAAAAGAGCGACGGGACTCTCCTAGCAACAGGGTCGTATGATGGATTTGCCAGGATATGGACAAAAGATGGTATGTCTTCCTTTTATCGTGGCATAGTATCGCTACCTGAGCCATCAACCATTTTATGCCATTGTTGTTGTGAATAATGCCACCTCTGGGACAATTTGTTGAGGGATCTTTCCTAAAAGAAATGGATATGTCTCTTATCCATTAGGAAATCTGGCAAGCACCTTGGGGCAGCACAAAGGGCCCATATTTGCACTGAAGTGGAACAAGAAGGGGAACTCTATTCTCAGTGCTGGTGTAGATAAGGTATTTCATAAATGACTCCCAAGAATGGATTTGTGTTCTCGCTACTGATGGCTGTTTCCAGCACTACTTTGACGTCTTTCAGCAAGCAACGAGATTCTAGTATGTAAAAATTGTGGCATTCTGTTTATTTTTTCTCACAGCCTGTTGTGTTTCTTCGTGTACAATTTCATTTTTCAGACGACAATCATTTGGGATGCACACACAGGAGAGGCCAAGCAGCAGTTCCCCTTTCACTCAGGTAAGTCCACTGAACATTGGGGTAATAAGCAATTTGTGTCAAGAACTTGGGGGAAAAAAAAAAAAAACCCTCATTGTGTCCTGTGAGAAAATGATTCCCATTCGGGAGTCTGAGCACAACCCTTAATGAATGTGGGCCTGTGCGTTCACAGCCCCAGCGCTGGATGTCGACTGGCAGAACAATACCACCTTTGCCTCCTGCAGCACAGACATGTGTATCCATGTATGTCGACTCGGCAGCGACCGGCCTCTCAAGACCTTCCAGGGCCACACGGTAAACGGCACTTCCTGTGTTCCTCCTCTGACATCTCGCACCGCTTGGCAGTCAGGCTAATCGACATCCAACCAACACTTCTGTAATTGGGCTGTTACTTTGTTACTCTGAAAAGAAAGCCACTGTATGTTTTTGATTTCTGTTTTGCAGAATGAAGTTAATGCCATTAAGTGGGATCCCTCAGGGATGCTGCTTGCCTCCTGCTCAGACGACATGACCTTAAAGGTAAGTCTTTCGTCTCTGAGAGGTAGTAGACAACAAATGGCAGTGGTGATTGGTGTTTTTCAACCCAATGTGTTCTTGCTGTGTGTCTTCTTGCCCAGATTTGGAGTATGAAGCAGGACTCTTGTGTCCATGACCTCCAGGCTCATAGTAAAGAGATCTACACGATCAAGTGGAGCCCCACAGGCCCCGGCACCGGCAGCCCAAACTCCAACATCATGCTCGCCAGGTGGGAAACCGCTCACACACAGCTCCCATACAGTATCCTACAGCGCACCGCCCACGTTTGTTCAGTTCTGAGACAGTGTTGAGGTTTGTCTGCTCAGAGCGGGCGCTGTGTGTGCACATGTGCGTGTATGTTTATGTATGTGCAAGTGTGTCTGTGAAGGAGAGGCTTGTCAGGGCCTGGCGCTCAGAGGAAGCCAAGTCCCACTGCTAGTAACTGTCGGTGACCCGCGGCCTCACACACTGACCCAAACGTGCACGCATGTGTAAATGTTCTAGTTCAAATACCACAGGCATTTACAGCCCTCACTGACGAACGTCCATATATTTCACTTTGGATATAAAACTGCCATTATCGTCACGGCTTGTAAGGAACTTGGTAATCTTAAGTAAATGCCACCATTGTACATGTGCCATACATTTTTAATTTAATCCAATCTTGCTTCTTCCCATAAAATCCTTCTTGAGCTCGCTTTCAATTGCTGCCAAGGGCACCCCTAGAAGATTAGGCTTGCCTATTAATACCTTTTGTGATGAAGAGGTGTTAATGGAAGTCAGCCTCTTTTGTCATTATCACTTGCTTTCAACAATGTCTCAGTTGCAGGGTGGCATATATTCACAGTGTCTCACTTTTTGAAAAATTCACACGTCTTATTTTATTAGCATGGTGTCAAAGTGTGATCTGTGCTACGGTTCGTGCTACCTCTCCACCAGCATGTTTCCAGTACGTGAAATTCCTTGTGACAAGACATCGCAATGCTAGCAAAAAACATGATTGTTGCCATGACAAATTGTAGCCCCTAATGATGTACTTAGTGCTTTCATTTGATCCACAAGTTTTTGATTTGCCGCATCACAAAAATGTATCCCAGTAGACTGCCAAGTTGGGCATCGAGCATCAGGAAGGGGAGCTAATGAAAATGGATGAAATGCTAATAAAGAGTCATTATTACAATTCATCTGACAAAGCTATTTTTAAATCTTAGATGGCTCGTCTTTGAAGTAAAAAATTCTTATCTGATGTGTGTGGATGGAAGACATTTCGACCCTTAAACTCCTCGTTTTCCCCCACGCCCACAGCGCCTCTTTTGACTCGACAGTGCGACTGTGGGATGTGGAGCGGGGTGTGTGCATTCACACGCTGACCAAGCACCAGGAACCCGTCTACAGTGTGGCCTTCAGCCCCGACGGCAAGCACCTGGCTAGCGGCTCTTTTGACAAGTGTGTCCACATCTGGAACACCATGGTGAGTGTCTGACTCCGATTCAAGCTGTTGCAAACAGAAGAGGATGTTTATTGTGATTGTAATCTTCTGGTGGAGGTGGTTGGTTAATGGTTGTGCTATGGTTTCAGACTGGAGCCTTGGTGCATAGCTACAGGGGAACTGGTGGTATTTTCGAGGTGTGCTGGAACAGCACTGGGGCCAAAGTTGGTGCTAGTGCGTCAGACGGCTCGGTAAGACATGGCTGTTTGATCACTTTAATAGTTGAGTGGTTTGTAAAGACGTGCCGATACTTATTTCCTCAATGCTTCTGTTTGATGAAGCAAAATTGAAAACTACTTTTGGGTCAGCGAGTAAAGAAATGAATACTCAAAATGATATTTATTATTAATCCTGTTCTCTTTACCCTCTAGGTATGCGTTCTTGATCTTCGAAAATAGCTGGTGGAGACTTTGAAGATGAATTCTGGAATGTGTAGCAAGTTGCCTTCTTCTGACATCAGGAAGCACACTCGCATTGCTCAAGAAGGGCTGTAAGAAGGAGTGGAACAAAACCCTCACAGGACAAAAACCACAGGACTGCAGCAGCCTCTAAGAAACCAAAACCAACTAAATTCATACACATGCCTACTTGAGGCCACAATGGAAGTTGGCTCAGAAATCCACAGGACTGGACTAAATCCAACTTCCTCGGTCTGTCCATGTTTTTAAAAGGTTTCTAATGAGGAAGTGCAATGATCCCTCCAGGCAAGCAGTCCTGCTGTTATCAGGCTAAGGGTGGAAGCACACGGATGAAAGTTTGTATAGAGAAAGGTGTAAATGAGACACACCAGTGTTAGGCAACACATGATGAAAGAAAGGTGGTTTTTGAATTCCTCTGAGCAAATGTTGCTTCATGTCCAAAATAACAAATTGAATTGACGTGATGAAAGTAACGTTATTAGCGAAGCACTGGCGTTCTCTGCTGACGTGATGCTTAAAACTATTCTCCATTGAGGACAAGCTGTTTCAAGAGTACTTCTTGCTGATTTCTTTTTTTCAGAAATTGACTTTTGAAAGTCAAAATGAATTGTGTCGCGACAAGGTCGTTCTTAGCTCATGTCTGTTAACATCGAGGTCAACAAAAAGAAAAAAAACTGCCAAGAACTAACCTCTTAAAACCTGCTCAGCTCACCTGGGGGATTGGAGATCATTCTGTGGACATGTCTACATGATGTGAAAGGTGTGGTTTGTAAAGAGACTTTTCTCCCTTTTTGGATGTAAATTTAATGAATGTAAAGATATGTGAATTAGATGAATACACAGACTTATATACTGTGTATATATGTTTATATCCAGTACACTTTAATGCCATCGTGTAGAGGGCTCAATACTGGCTAGAGCTCTCACATCTTTGCTGATATTCTGTTTCGAGACCTTGTTAACAGTAAGTGCATGTCAGGCCAGTTTCTTTTGTCACGCTGTATACGTTCAACTCGGCCGATCGTGGAAACAATATGCCAAGATGGCTTGTCCAGTGAGCCACGGGTGGCATCGAGACAGAGATTGGTTAGCAAGCTATATGTTATGGGGATGTCATCAAAGTCTTCTACTTGGCTTGGTCCTTTTTTTTTAATTTCATATTTCGTGTGGAACAGGACATCCCAGATCCTGTCAGGCCATACCTGTGAGGGCATCATGCAAGACCTGCCTGGGGAGGAAAAACTACTGCATGAGACACATTAACACATTAACGTTTCAGTTTGGCACCTTTCCCCCGATCAGTCTACTGAAAATTCAGCACACATTAAGACCAGAAAGCGGTCGGTCAAGCAAAAGTCCTGCTGTTGCTTAAAAGGCAATTATTGGTCTAGTTGAGTTTAGGTCCCATAATGCTGCCAGCAGATCAGCTTTGACCTGCCTGAGCTTCAGCCGTGTGCAGGATGTCCCTTTCTGCTCACTGGGGTCTAAATATAAAAACAGTATCTTCAAACCAACATGCCACCACTTCGATATGCCTTTTTTTTTTTGGTCCCTTTCCCTTTCAGTCAAACTGTGAGAGCAATGTGAAGTGCACTTTTTCTGATGGTGGGGTCAGCAAATGTTTTGCTGAAAGTGAAGGGCCAGGGTTTTATTTTTTCGTTTCCTTTTTTTTTTTTTAATTTCACGTCATAATTGGACGTTTGATGGATGGCTTACTGTTGTCTGACTTGTTTGTTTGCTGAGAGCCATTATTGTCTGTGTCAGACTGAGAATTGGGCTGTGGCTGGTGGCCATCTTGGCATGCTAAAGAGCCCAATGTGTAATAAGTGCTGTGACAGCTACTATCTCTCTCCTGCCCTAGTCTAGAGTGTGCTCCCCTGTTTCCAAGACAAAACGATGAAGTCGCTCAATGTCTCGAATAAATCACTCTATTTTGATATTAGAAAACAAGGAGTGTGTGTCTGGCGTTGTTTGTTTTGCTTAGCTCAAGTGTGTTCAGCAGAATGATTGGCACTATTGCTCAGGTGGCAACAATAGGAAAAATCCACCCTCACATACTGACTGTTGTATATCATCAATCTGTGATGCTCAATGCATTATTATTTTGTGATGAAGTGTTGTAGGTCACTTTGTTTGTGTATCACTTTCGCTCACTCTGCCTCATCTAAGAAAAATTGAGAAATTGGTGTCTCTTCCTCTTCTACGATGGATTTCTCCCTGTGTGATTGTTGAACGTCGGTGCAAAATGGTCTAGAAAGTGTGAGTGACTGACACCAAAAACTGATGTTTAGATTGGCGTGTTGAAAATTGTTCTGCAACGTGAAATCACGTCGATGGTATTGGCCTAAGCATAAGACAAAATACACCATAAACAACCCAGCAATTCCTGTACTGAGGAATGCGAGGTTCATGGCTCAACTTTTTTTTTCTGACAGTGTTAGTGTTTAAGGGTGGATTTTTCCTTTAATATCTTTAGTGAGAACGACCCAAGAAGGATTGCTAATGGCACGAGTCTCCTGCGGTCTCTCAAAAGACATCAAAGAACACCGTCGCCAACAAAACCTTAAGAAATGTTCTCTATTTAATTTTGTATAAAATACATAAGAGTAAAAATACAAGAAGGAGAGAGGGAAGTTTGGGAACTTGAAACACAGTTACTTCCTTTTTAAAATAAAAGAATTCTCGCTTCGGGAGCCTAGTACTACAAGTGCATAGCAAAGCCAGTGTGCATCATACTGGATGCGTTTGCTTGAAGAAATGTATCTTCAAATAATTAAGGCATGCTTAAAGGTCAACCTCTGGGTGATTCATCAATGAGGAAAAGCCAGGTTTGTTCTATTGATTATCTGACTGCTACATGAGACAGTGGGGTAGCCTGGGGACTATTCAATTACTGTACAGCTGACAGGTCAACAGTGTAACACCATACTGTTGTTCGGGCTGATTAAAAGGGCTTAGTGCTAGGAAGACATAAAAGACAAACCTTTTGAGGCCCGTAAGCAGGAAGCAGACTTATTCTGTTAGCTAGTGAAATATCAAAACTGTCTGATTGCTGGAAGATGAAACCAGAAGGTAGGCTACAGAAATCAAAAGGGCCCAGGAATCACGATTTAGGAGCCGCTAAGAGGAGAAGGTCTATTTTTAACAATCGTAACTGGAAGAGGAACATGATAACACTGCAGGGGAGAGGGAG
>OOFE01013522.1:0-20923 GCA_900323365.1 Monocentris japonica
TTGGGCTTGGCCCCTTAGTTCCATTGAAGGGTAATCTTAATGCTGCAGGATACAAAGACATTTTAGTCAACTGGGCACTTCCAACTTTGTGGCAATAGTTTGGGGAAGGCCCTTTGCTGTTCCAGCATGACTGTGCCCCTGTGCACAAAGCGAGGTCCATAAAGACATGGTTAGACTAGTTTGGTGTGGAGGAACTCGATTGGCCGTCACAGAGTCCTGACCTCAACCCCATTGAACACCTTTGGGAGGAATTAGAACGCCAATTGTGAGCCAGGCCTTCTCGTCCAACATCAGTGCCTGACCTCACAAATGCTCTTTTGGCTGAATTGGCACAAATTCCCACAGACACACTCCAAAAGCTTGTGGAAAGCCTTCCCAGAAGAGTGGTGGCTGTTATAGCAGCAAAGGGGGGTCCAACTCCATATTAATGCCCATGGTTTTAGAATGGGATGTCCAGCAAGCTCATATAGGTGTGATGGTCAGGTGTCCACTGACTTTTGGCCATATAGTGTAGGATATTGCATTACAGCTATCACAAGCTACATTTCAGCATACAGAGCTTCCTAATTACTGTAGCATAATGGCCAGAGAGCTGGCAAACCTGCACTCAGAGCGTACACTTTTCCGGTCTTAGAATAAATACAATTCAGCCATTAAAGAAGTAGCAATAGTGAAGGTTTCCTTGCAATATTAGGAGAGCAAGCTTGTCAGTTCTCTGGCTAGAGAGCTAACCTAGCTTGGATAAACACGTGTTATGGTATCATCACGTGCTTGGGATTTTTTCTTTTCAGCTGTTTGCGCACAGTAGTTACTGCTATAGTGTGCCATTACAAATTTGAACAGTGAACAAAGAACTATATTATTGGATTCATGGACACGCTGGGTCAGAGTTTTTTGGGCCACTCATGGTTTGGGGTTGCAGCAGCCATGTTCAAAACAAAACATGCATATGTATCAATAAGAATATGCACAACTGATGAATTTACAGTCTACCGATGAATCTTGCAGCCTTAGTACTTTTACCTAGCACAGCATGAAATGTTTACTATGTTTATTATATTTAATGGATCATGTACTCAACATTTGTATCATATTACTATGGACCGAATATTGCATATTATTTTAGAACAATAGAAATGGTTATAGAATACAATTCCATTGGCCTTGTACATAAAATAAGTAGTCCACTGTTTCCTATCTGTCCTTGGCCTAGCACTAATTGCATTGCTACCTAGACAGTTGACTTAATTTCAATAGCAACAATCTTCAGTTTTCCCACAGAGCTGGAACAATGTTATTTGAAGATGTTTAGCAAGGGGCTTGATTGAATTTGTCCCTTGGTGAGGAGACAGGCTCCATTAGGCAGCAGGCAGCAGGGTCTGGGGACAGGACAGTTAGAGAGATAAGAGGAGAGCTGGCAGCATAGTCTGGCCCCAGACCCAGAGCAGGGGTTTGGGGAATAGAGCTCTATAATAGCTGGTCCAGGGTCAGGTAGACAGCCTGCCTCTGTCCACCCCTTTTGTGTTAACTAACATTCGGCAGCACAGTGCAGGGAGCACAACAGACTGCGGCGAGGATGGAGGGAGGGAAGGAGCGAGAACAAGGGATAGTACAGGAGAGAAAAAGAGGCAGCTATTTTAACGTCGGGGCAGTACAACAATTGTATCTCAAGCACAGTCTGCCTAACTGCCTCTCGGAGTTTGGCATATCTGATTCAAGTTCTGTCAGTCATTGACTTGGAAATTGTTTGTGACAGTAACAAGCTACCTAATCACTTGATTGATGGACGGAAGGAAGGCTGTTAGATTGTTAGACGGACATTTCATTGACAGTGAGAGGATGTTTTCAGACCAAATCAACCTGTGCACCCCTCCCCCTCTCCTACTTCTCTCCTTTATTTTATTTTTTCACTAAAGGCCACTATCATCTATTACAGTGAGCACTGCAGTCCCCCTTGCTGTAGGCAGTAGGTGATTGTGACAGTAGGCTGTCCCAGTGTTTTATGTACCTTAAATCCCTGTGTGTATCTGACTACCATGGCCCTTCTTCCAGGCCCTTGGCCCCTGGCCCCTATCTCCTGCTCTCCCCCACAGTAATGAAGGCTGCCTTTAAGGAACGGGGTGCAGGCAGCGAGGCATCACAGATTAGGTCAGTGGAACAGCTAGTGGGCTGAGCATGATGGATGAGGGCCAGAATGAGTTTCTGCCGCGGCTGTATTGTGAAATCTTTTCATTGTCACCGACGGGCCTATGAGGGCCTGATGAATGAGGGAGCAAGTGTCAGAAACGCCCTTCCACTGCTCCCTCTTCTACTCTTTTAATATCTCCCTAAGCTGCATGGCTCCATGCCTCCCTACCCTGCCCTTTCTGACCGTCCACACGGCAGTTCACGGCAGTATTGATAAAAGTTATTTCTAAAATAGGCCAGGTCTAGTTGAGAGAAAGAGAGAAAGCACTAATGAGAGAAAGATGGTGAAGGAGATGGAGTTGCAGAAAATTATCAAACTAGGGATTTGTTGTGGTATTCTTACAGTTCATAACTCTACAAAACAAGTCTCCTTGCTCTTTCGCCCTCTCATCTCTCTCTTTCCTCCCATGCGGATGGACCTCCTGCTTTCACGGTGAGAGAGAGAGAGAGGGAGAGGGAGAAATAGGGAGCGGGGGGGGGTGTCTTTATGGGAAACGTTTGTGACCAGCGTGACAGCTCTGCTTGATGGATGGGCCGCCTCCATCTGGTTGCAGTGCATGTAATAAATATCCATGCTCGTGTTTGACCTCTCTCACTTACCAGACACATCTTTCACTTTTGGGACATCCAAGGGGGACTCACAATTATGCTCTGCACTCACCACTAGCCGGGGTGTGGGGGATAGCAGCTCTGTTTATGGGCCGCAGCCCAAGGGCAAAGAGTCAAAAAAATAGATAGCTGTAAACAATGCTTCCGCCACCAGGAGAATTATCCAGCATTCAATAACCTTTAACACCTCCTAAGCCCTCATCTCCCTGAGCTGGCTGCCTCTGCCCCAGAATGCACTGCGGTTCCACACAAACCGCCTCCATCTTTTGACCAGTGATTTAGCTTGGTGTCTAAGCATAGGTCGAAGGATCAAATGCCATTGCCTGTGCGAAAGTTGTAAAAGCAGCATTGAAAAAAGGGAAAAAAGATCAGACCAAATGAAATCCGATTTTGCCCTGTTGATTTCAGTGCTCTGTTGAAAAGATTTAATCCTCTATCATATGGAGAAAGGCTATTGTTGAGGGCAACTGGATATACGTTTGAGCTTTTCCAAGGCCATACTAGCCTTGTTATACTCCCACTACTGTTTTTCCCAATACAGAGAGAGAAAATTTCACCTTCCAATAGCCATTACTATTCCACTTTCACTGGTCATAAACAGCAGTTGGTGTATTTGCCCTGAACAGTGACCCAGTGCATTTAGCTGGTCAGCTCCTCAGTAATAGAAACAGATAGGCAGCCATTGGATTTTAATAAACCTGGATAATAATGAGGCTGAAAAGCTGAGTGAATTGTAAAGCAGAAGGCTAATGAAGTGGCTATGTGGGCAGTATGTGAGAAATAACCTATAACCTATTAAGAAACAGCCTAACTCCCTCTGCCTGAGTCCTACCCCCTGATTGAATTAGTGCACTCTTTAATTACTGAGCATCCAAGATGGGAGCTCTGGATCTAATTGAACTTTTTCATGCTTGCTGCTCCCCAGCCAAACAATTTGTTCTGTAAAAAAAAATGAATTAACAGTCTCACTCTCCTCCTTTTTTTGCATTGATTATTGTGACATTAGGAGTGTCTCAGGAGTTTCCAGGCCGTAAAGAATCAAATTGCACAGCATTATTCACAATAACGCATATGTTATAATCGCAGAGAACTTACTTAAAATTCAATCCACTTTGGCATCATTATCATGTATCAACATAATAAATGAGCCCTTCAGAGCATGGTAATTATAATTTGATAAATCATCAGCAGAAAATTAACTGGATGTCAAAACATTCATTGGAAAGGGTGATGAATGGAGGATGATTGTGGTGATGAATTGTGTTAATCTGCGCAGTATGAAGCCAGCGAAATGGCTAAGCAGCCCAAGATGGATGGGCCATGGAAGCTGCAAGGTCAGGACACACAACTGCAGAACGGAGGGAAGAAAAAATAGGAGGGACTGAAACAGGGAGAGAAAGAGAAAAGAGAGGGACTCTCTCTCTCGCTCTCTCTTTCTTTCTTTCTCTCTGCTCAGGGCTTTCTCTGTCTTTCCCTCAGCAGTTCTTTATCTTGGCCTCCAGGCATATGGGTTTTGACAGTGGATTGGATCTTATATTTTTTAAAGATACTTCATTTTATAGTATAAACGATGATGATGATGATGATGACAACTACTCATACTGTGTAGATAATATTTTCAGAATAGGTTATGCAACCCTTTATGGTGTTTACACTGCACATTTATACTTCACATTGCAAGATTAATGGCATGTTCATGAATCAGAAATCAACAGTTATAACAGCTTCACAACATATGAATGTTATGCTATGTAAAATAATTTGCATAGAACTTTTCAAAATAAAGGTCATTCTGACCAACATTTTCAATTTAATGAAATGCTGGGTCTTAAGTCACATCTCAACAATGGCTGTCTCCTTCACTGTTTCTCACCCGTGTTATTCAGTTTTAAGGGTGGCATTAGCCATGTTTTATGTTGTCTGAGTTTGTGCAGAAAATCAAAAGTGAAAAGAGTTGTGTAGTTGTTGAAGTTGTTTACATGCCACCCGTGTAATATTGGCATATGCCAGGCATCTTAGCCGGGTTCCTTTATAATCAGAGTATGAGCTTAACCAGGTTATTCTAACTGAGTTAAGTTTACTTTCATCAACCCAAAAAAAAACAGGTCACTTGAGTTAACCGGTTAAGAACGTAATTCTCTGTGAAGGTAAACGTAGCCACAGGCTGTTGACTGCCAATCTAAATTGATTAGCAGAAATGATCATTGCTCATTGTTCGTAATTACACTCATCACCTCCATATGCAAACACGTTCTAGTCTTCTGCCCAACATACAGTGACATATGACAACATGTTGCGACTCAATAAAACAGCAAGGGCCCTCGCGTTCTGTACCTGAAATCAGGACTGTGATTCGTCAGAAATCACATATCCAGAATGCTGTTTTGGAATCCTCTCATGATAATGGTGATGTTGAAAGGAAGCTGAATATCATAAATGCTCTGTTATGTTATTCCTTTTGTGGCGCTATTATGCATCCCTTTAAGAAAAAAAAAAAAAACAGTTAATGGAATTAAACAAATAAACTGCCTTGGAGTTTAATTTTCTTGCCTCAAGTATGTTGTTCTCAATGTCAAGATCAAGCTGCTCTAATTGCTTGTGGTGCTGTAGGCTAACATAATATGATCTAACCCATTCTGGACTGGGAATCAAAATGTATTAGCACCTGAAAGCAACACTTCACTTAAGTTAACATCACTCGTTCGCTTATGATTCATACATACAAACGAGTGGGACTGTTTTAGATTTAAAGTACTGATTACAGTCAGTGGTTGACATTTCATGAACACGTGGATATATGCATACTAAGAGTGGAAAATGTGAAATTATGTTTTAACACTTTCACAGAATCGCACACAATTCTGCATTACATGACCTGAAAATTAACTTCTGCATGTCTCCTACATACGATGGTGTGCTGCAATATTGCCACATATTTCTGTTAAAATGTGATTTCAGGTTGTTGAGCTCCTGCTGAGTTAGAAGGGAAGGGCCCTCACAGATGATAATGAAGGCTATTTCTACAAATAACAGTAATTACATGTCACTGCTTTTGAAAAGTGACAAAGCAGACAATGTTGCTTTTATTGAATTCATTATGTTGACAGGCACTTCATCCATTCATTTATCTCCTATTCGTTATGGCCATGGACGTGTGTAAACTGGCAACTACACTTAATGTTGTTGTTAAAATCATAACCATAACCTAGATAAAATCATAACCAGTATAATTTGTGTGCTAATGCTTGTCCAGGCACATGCCTGACCACAGATGGAAATATGAATCTACTGTGGTTAGTTTTGTACTATTGCTAGAGGTGGCTTCACCGCACAGAGATCAAAAGTCCCCCTTCACTTCCTGTGTCATTTCTAGCTGGGAAGAATTAATCTCATACAGAGTTTCAGACACCTCTTATCAGGCTGGCAGGTTGACATGTAAGGGGATATTCCGTCTTGATTCCCACAATGAATGCAGCACATAGGCTATCAAATGGCCCATGCTGCATATGGAAAAGGAGAAATCACACCTTTCTTTCTGTGACTTCCATTTTCATTTATGCTCTTTCTACTCTGTCTCTCTTTTCTCTCTCCTGGAAATTATCACCAGCCATGTCAGAAGCCTGTCGGGTGGAGGGGGAGAAATGTGTCACGCTGCCTCTTAAGTTTCTGATTGTCTAAATGACACAGAATCTCATCATACAGCTGTCTCCCTTTCTGACACTACAATAACCCATAATTCTCTCTGTCACTCACTGTCTCAAGGTTAGTATTTTATAGCTTGAACGGGTGGCGAGGGCATTTACATTTTGGAGGATGGAATAAAAAAGGGGTTGGGGAAACCGAAAGGGTTTGGGGGGGATATTCTTTAGCTTTGTGCCGTTTAGTATTTTACCCCTTTTCCCTATCTCCTGAGGAATCCTTTTAGCGAGATTGGTAAATAAGCTTGAAAATGGGATCTGTGCTTTTCTTATTGAATCAAAGGCTTACAGATAAGAAGAGTATGGCATTAACTAGGAGTGCAAGCTGGTGAAAAGTGTTTTCTATGAAAACAGACGAAAACATATTTTCATACATAATCCAAGGTTTTGGGTTTTTGATTTGGTAGCATGATTTTCTAAATAATAAAATATCCTAAGTAATGTCTTTGGGTGGGTCGTAGTGTAACATAAACTACCTAAATTACCTTTGCCAAGTACTTAAATTACTGTAGAAATGACTTTGTGCACCTTGTTCCAACCAAAGTCATTAATCAGATTTGATGACCAAAATAATCTTCCTTGATACCACACTTTAGAAACTGTGTGTAGTCCGTCCCTCTTGACAGTGTGCTCTGTGAAAATGGTCCATTATCTTGCCACTTTTTACTCCATCATCTGAGATATTCTTATATGGTCTCTGGGTTAAACAGTATGTCTTCCCAACCCTTCTACCTCATCCCTCCAGTAAAGTGTTCTTCAAAGGTATATATTTCATTGCAGGCTGACAGCCTTGACACCATAATTGACCTGAAAGCTTCTATCTTACTCTTTTGAAATTCTCCGTTGTAATGTATGTCACCTAGATAAAATGATTCCCGTCTCCACCTTTCTGTGGATTTACATTTGCAAAGGCGGCTGACTGACTGACTGACTGACTGACTGGCGTAGGCTCCATTATCATTCTGTTTGAATGGCTGTGATCGGAGGAAAGATGTACAGATGCAAAGGGTCCCATTGTTTGAAAAAGGTGCTCAAGTCTTACACATTAGTCAGCCGTGCAGTGCTTTGAGGTGGATTAAATACTTTGTGATACGCTTGAGATCTGATATTCTATTTTTAATGTACAGAGATACTTATTCATTACAGTGTTGCTCTCACAGATTTCATAACTTTTCTGTCAACGTGTGATGGTTTCATTGAGGGAAAATTGTGACTGTCAAGTACATTTTAACTTTGGAGGGTGTTATTGCTAATTCACAAGTGACTGAATATATTTATACATGGCACGTATGAGCAGACTAGAACAATGCATTTAGACCACCAAACTGCATTAGACAGAACACGTTATTTTGGAGCTGGTGTGTATGTGTGTTAATTATTTGAAATATGTGCATTGTGAACAATCAAATGGTTTCAAGAGCCAGTAATGGACTGTACCCCATGCTCATCCTGACCAGAAATGCCATAAATGTCTTTTATTTTCTGTCCTTTAAAAAGTCATGATTCTGTCCTTGTGTTCATGATTACTACAGTATGTCCATCATATTTGCCATATCTCTTGAAGCATGCACTTTTTTTCCATTGTCTTATTTTTTCTTCTTTGTTGCACTTGTGGCTATAAAAAGATCTGCTCTGTTTCTGTATGCCATGTCATATCACTCAGTTTCACGCTTGGTCCGTGAACCCAAGACATATTTTTGGCTTTCCTCTCGCTAATTGGGAGAGGGTTAGGATTGCCTCAATCCAAAGCCTCATGCGCCCAAATGTGTCGATGTGCTGCTATGCTGCTGCTAGACTGCATGTCTTCTTGTCAATTCAGGGAATGTTTTTCAGAGCAGTTTGTTATTAGATTAATTAACACTGTATTGACTAACTGTGATAGGGTTGTGTGATCGCTTCTCACCTTTGGAGACACTCTTTTTCTTGCTGTTTAAATCAAAGTAATAAAGAAAAAAAGTACTTTTTAAAAGCGCACACCAGTAGAAAGTGAGAAATAACACATCTTACAATTTCAGTATTTACAGTATTTATGAAAATTTTTTTAAAGTGAAAAGGTCTTTGTGTGAGCAACCTTTTTAGATTAGAGCAATGTGCTGTGTGTTGAACAAAAATGAACCATGTGTTTATTTTGCCATTGTCCAAACTCACAAAGTAGAGGGAGGGTTTATATGCTTGAGTGAAAAGGGTTCAGGGGTAGCGGCACTTTTTGGGGTTAAAGCTGGGAGGCTAAAACAAGCTTTAAAGAGAGTCCAGTCCTGCTCAAGTTCACTGGTAAGCCTGTTGGACATCCGGCTTTGTTCCCCTTATAGGCTACTTATCAGTGGCCTGATGCGGTTGTCCCCTCGCATGTTCCTCTTGTACCTCAGCCGGGCCAATTCCGATGCCCTAAGTGCTCAAATTGAGCCATTTTGTCTCACTTTGAAACAAACTAGGACCTATTATGCGTGATTTTTTTTTTTTTTTTTATTCATACCCCTCCTCCTTACCTCCCTTCCATGTTGGCCTTGGTCTATGTAGTTTGTCACTCCCCCCCGCCTCTCTCTGTTCTTAAGTTCGAAGCACTAGTATTGTGAGGGGTCAGTGTTTCCACTCCAGCAGTGTCAACTCCAATCTGGAACGATTTGGTGTGAAATGTGTGCCATGGTGTGGGGGCTTGCAGGTCAAACCCCCAGTAATTGATGTTGCTTATTCATCTGCTTTTCCTTGTCTCATCTCTGCCCAGCACAGCGGCCGTTTTTGTTTGTCTAAATTGTTTGAAGATTTACTGTAGGTCTTAGGGCCCTGAGAAGCATCCCCCTGCTGCACTGTCTCTGTGTTCCTACCTAGCAGGGGGCTCAGCACTGGGGACACACAATGGTGCCCGCACAAAAGGGGCTTTCCCCAAGACAAGGCCTGGAGGACATCTCATAGCGTGATACTGGGCACTGGGGGACACATAATGGCGGAAGCACAAAGGAGGCTTCTCTTAAGACAGGACTCAGAGGACATCTCATAGCATGACAAGCAGGCCAGCTCTCACTATAATTAGCCATGGGGCCAGCCTGACCAATGGTTTTTTATGAGATCAGTGAGCTATCAGTAAACACTATTCAAATACAGAAAGAGAGGGAAGAAAGTAATTGGCTAAGACTTGGTCTTGCGATGCAGAAAACCAGAGGAAAATGATCCTCTATTAGTCGAAGATTTGGCTCTGCATAGAGAAGACAGCTATGTCAGAGAACCAATATCATTCCCTTTAGGTTGAACTCTTGGGCTCTGCTGATCTTTCTTCCGCTCTGTTCCTTCTGAGTAACGTTACCTGCTAGTTCAAGCGCAGGATGAAATGCTGGATCTGTTTAAGCACAAAAGAGGGCCGTAATGATGGAGCCACGTTTAATCTGGCCCTCTGACATGTCAAGCGGCTGCATGGGTGGTATGTCCTCCAGGGCCTTTGAAGAGGGGCGATTTAGAGGAGAGATTTGGATCATTACACAATAAAGAACACTTCATAAGTACTGAAGTGAGTTGGGGAAATGACGGTTAATGATGTTGACAGCAATTCACCTCTGCTGAATTACAGAAAGATTTGACTTGACTTGCCTTCTTTAATGAGCCTCACTCTGTAAAGGTAATGGGCCAGCGGTAAGGCACGCAGAGAGGCATGGGGCGGAAGACAGTGGGGGGAAAGAGAGAGAGAGAGAGATTTTTTTTTCTTTTCTCAAGGAACTGCACCGGTGCCCGTGGTTAACACCAGGCAGTAGGCTATCACATACCTCCCTTTAAGCTGTCATGTCAGGGAACCACAGAGACAGAAAGGCCATCTTCAATAGAACGAGACCGCTAGTGCAGGTAGGCTCTCTGTTCTCTTCTGTTTGAGGTGAGTCTTCAAAGCTGTGCACATACGGCTCACCGGATCTCACCGCACGGCTTTGAGATGCCAGTGAAGCATTGTAAGTCGTTATAAATGCCTTCAAATGAAAGATCCCACTCGCTTTTGCCATATAATTAGTATGTACTGTGTATAACTAGCACTTTGGGAGGGTGTACCTTTCTTCTGTGTCCACTGTAGTGTGATAAATGATTGCAGACACTGTGAAAGTTCAGTAATAACCTCAAGTGTGTTCTCCCAATACATGAAGTGTCCATGTTTTAGTATCATATACGACTAAGACCCTGTATTGTATTTTCATCACTTTACTTCGATTGCATAAGCCTATTTATGCAGTTCCGGCTCAAGGACAGTGATTCCAGCCTCCAGCCTGTTTGTCATCTCTAATCATGGTGTTTATGTGCAAGCTTGTGACAAATAGCTTAACTGACAGAGCGACAGTTGATTTACAGTTCTATTTTTTTTTCCCCCCAACATCTGACTGTTTTGCCATCAAAGTAACATATCTGTCTGTGTCTTTGAACGTCTCTCGCTGAATGATAAATACGTAAGTCCAAACTGGGATTCAGTGCCAATTATGCATTGACAGAGTTGTCAGTGGGCATGTAACATATAAATTTAAATCACGGCATTCGATTTCAAACAGCCTTGTGCGGTGACATGTTCTATTATCTCCTAGCGTGGTGTAATACAAGACAAAAACAACAACGATGAAAGAGACTATCACAAAGGTCAAATCAATAACTTTATTGTTTCTCTCTTTTTTTTCTTGTAGGCACACCTACATGTCAATCACCGAGCCTATTAATAGGGTTGTTCGAGTCAAAGCATTCTCCTGGCATCCACTGTTATCTAAAAAAAAAAACCTCAACATACGTACTGGTTACCTAACTACCCTTCCAGCATCTAGCAAACAAACATCTCGGCACACTGTATTGAAAATATATAAAATATCCTCTAGCGGTTCAATGTGACAATCTGGATGTTTTTAGGGTTTTACCTTAGCAGTATAATTGTAGTATGTGGTAAATGGGAGGGCAATGAGCTCCATTTTTACATGGACAAGAAATAGGAGGTTTGATGCTTTAATTGGTATGAATAGTTGTCTAATTATCACTTCTCTGCCTGCTCTCCATGCTGAGATTATGTAATTATCATTTTGAAACATTGTGGAATGATACTGCTTTTTGTGTGTCATATCTGAGACGCCTCTGTACCTGACACTTAGCAAGCCACTTAATGATACGCTGGGAAGACAGCTAATTATATCATAATAATGGCTTGATGAAAGCAGTAAGGCAGCCCGTTGAATGAATGATAGCACTGTAAGGCTCGCATTGATGCCCAGGTTTTATCATCATCTCAAATTATGGGAATCACACTAAACAGGAAATTCTTTCATTGCAAGTGTGTTTATTCATTGTGCCACGGCAATTTAAAGTCTTTTCATTTGTTTTCATTATACAATCCTAGGTCCATACTAAATTATAGATTTCTGTACAGTGATATTTTCAGCAAATTAAATCCCCTATCAAGTTAATTACTCCCAGTTTAGAGGCCCCCCAAGCTAGGATATCCCAATTAAAGACTACACCTGTTCTATTTGTTGGATTTGGATTCGTTACATGTGTCATTACATGTTCCCCCTGCAGAGCACAGGTTTGTCAGGGGGGAAGAACCACCAGTTAGACCCCTTACTGGGCCTCCAGATTTCTTCTCTGCTTCCAGGCTGTTTTAGGCTGACTGGTGCCGTCTAGTAATGGGATCCTTCCAGCAAAGAGGCAGGAACATGGCTGACACACACATCTGCAGGATCCGGGGAGGGGGTAGATGGGTAATCTGACGCAGGGCACGGCTGAGCAGCAGCGGTGGCGGCAGCAGCATCAACAGCAGTCGTAGACTGCTTTCAAAACTTTTTAATTAGCACTAATTACCTTTGCAGGAAAATGTTGAGGCTTGAAAGGATTTGTGTCAGCAAGTGAGAGATCAAAGATTGTGGTGCTGTGCATTTTAATCTGAACACTGGGAGGGAATAGAGAGCTGTGTGTTTGTGAGAGGGGGGGAGGCGGGGAGGGTGAGAGCAGGAAAAGAAGCACCCCAGGTGGTACTGGAGTAGTCTACCTCTAGTAATCCTGTCTACCAATCACACCACAGGTCCAGTCACATTATGAGATTTCCCACTAATATGGAGAAATTAACTTTTCTCTTTTAAATTTGTGAATTGAATCATAGCCTACTGTCTCACTTTGTTCATGCTCTCTTTTATCGGGGTGCGTGCGTGCCTGTGTGTGAGTATGTGTGCACGCGTGTGTGATTGTGTGCATTGCTTCAT
The DNA here is from genome assembly GCA_900323365.1 of Monocentris japonica. NCBI lineage: Eukaryota > Metazoa > Chordata > Actinopteri > Trachichthyiformes > Monocentridae > Monocentris > Monocentris japonica. The sequence continues at coordinate 12,695 of OOFE01013522.1, forward strand.
CAGGCTGACAGGCATTTCATAGAGGTGGTTTTTAATGCATGCCTGGACATCACTGTGGCAGGGTCATCCATCAGACTTCAAGACAACATCGATCATTTGCCATGAAGAGGGCGCGGGGTAGTGATTATTTGCTATTAGGTGGATGCCGAGGCATACAAATGGCTGGCAGTTGACAGTTGAACTCGCTCAAACGTAATGCGGGATGGCTCCTGCTCTCAGGGAAATGTTGACAAGCACTGAGCCTGAACACTGTAATGACAGAGCCATACTCAGGCAGACAGAGCACTGAGGGATTCTTCCTCATAGGATTAAATGCATTTCATTCACACAGATTGCAACATCTATTGTTTAATGTTGAGCATACTTATTGCAATATACCAATGGCACTGCGCCCTGACCGATTGTCAGTGGCTGATAACTAAGTCTTATGCTGCATGTGTGGTTTTATTATATGTGTTTAGGGTTGTGTGTGTACATGTGTAGCGTGCATGAGCGCCTGTGTGCTTGTTTGTGTCTCAGTGATGTACACACTGACTGAGATGCCATCAGTGAATTGATTTTCAGCTCTGGCTCACTGAGAGAGGAGGGTGTTTGTCATGTGGAGAGACAACTAATCTTTCAATACAAACATTCACAAGAAGCATGGCCATGCTGTGAGCACAGTCCAGGCACTATAAGGAGGAACGTTTTATGTAGGCTCTGAAGGAGCTTTTCCACATACACTGTACACCTCCCTCCTCTGATGTTGATCTATTTCACAAGGAGTCTGTCAATAACATTTAGTGTTGTACATGGGAAGCAACTGTCATTCCTACCAGCCATGTAGCAAACCTCACTAGATAGATGAAACTTTAAAACAGACATCCGCCTTTCTTCCATGATCTCTCAGTTTCTGTTCAGTCTTCCCTGCCAAAGAGGCATCTCTCTTCTCATATTCTACCTCTCAATCAGATTGTTGGAGCGTAGACTTTAGCCAGGCCAGGCCACGGTCAAACCAGGCTTATAAGGTCGGATCTGACAGGAGTGCCTGTCAAGTCCTTATCCTGGGCTGATCCAGGGTCATTAATCAGACAGGGATTGAAGGTGCGAGGGGAGGCATGAGGCCAGGCCACACTGACCTCAGTACAGTGGCTTTGATGTGGTCTGGCTTTGTGTGCGTGTGTGTGTGTGTGTGTGTGTGTGGGCCAGTGTGTGAGTTGAGGGGATCAGTCCCTGTCGGATTCACAGAGCTCTCAGCCCTTCTGCCAGCTCTAATGACTTTGGGAGAGAATATTAACTTCACACACTCAGCAGGAAGAGCAGGGATATCCACAGGGGTAGTCCATTACTCAAACACTACAGGATCCACAGTATCATGCGAACACATAGAAGCTAGCCTTAAATGTTAGATAGATACACCATAATGTAATGAGTGGTGATATTTGATTTCTATATCAATTAAGAACTTTGCGAATTGTATTGTCACAGAATTCGTATTGCTTGAATTTGTTTATGCTCTCTAAAAACAGGATTTTTTGTAAATGATGTAACCAGATGCAAAGTTCAATCTGACACGGCACCTTCAATCGACGTCTTTGTAGCTAGTGATGCTTTTACACATAGGCTATCAGGAGCAAGCATAGCATAACATTCAAAACAGATTAAGAGTGAACCCACATAAAGAAGAGATTTGCCGCCGGCCCCAAATGTACTCTAATGATTTGCATTGCCATTAATAGTAATTTGCAGCTGCCTGGGAGGAGACGTGTAATCCTCTTCCCATGTGTGAACTGACATGCATTCAGGGAGTGCTATGTGTGTCCTGGACGTGTGATCTTTAAATGACTGCCACCTGAGGCCTGGCGACATAGAGAGAGGAGTGCCACACTGAGCTGTGAATGTCTACATGTGAGATAGAAAGAGAGAGAGGGCTTGGGGGGGGGCATAGAGACAGATAATGACAGATAAGTCTAATTCACCATTGCCATCAGAAATACATGCATACAGATGTGTATAGGCCATAGACTAAAGCTGGAGGGAACAGCGCTGGAACAGACCTGATCAGAACTGCGTGGAGGTGGTACGTGGGATGTTGGGGGTTTGGGGGGTTGCGGGGTTGCAGGGCATTCATTTGCTTTACAGATAAAATAAATGTTATTCACCATGAGTTAATCCTGATGGTGTATTTATGCTGTATTTTGGTATTTTTTGATGTTTATTTGTGATTTTGTTGAGGGTTAGAGTAATGGAATACAACCTCGAACCTCCATGATGGAGACTTGGTCTCCTAATAGGGGTATACCTTATCCTCTGGTTATATTTTAATCTGCATCGGCTTTTACGTTATTGTCACAAACCTGAATGAATGCTATCATACTGTACCACGGCCAGTTGGTTTGAGAGTGGCAAGATCCATCACAATAATTTGTATTTGACTATTTCAGACAAATGGACAGACAGACAGTCTTTCTCCCCCCTCCTTCCTTCCTCCTAGCCAACCCTCCTCCATTCACCTTTTCTTATTAAGTTTATTAAAGCCAGTCCAGATACTGGGTTTCCCAGGCCTACTCCCTTCTCCCATTCATTACATTGCCTTATCCTGGCAGGCAATCTGAAGTGTGCTCTGGATAGTCCATTATGCACATATGAAGGCCATCACGGCCCCAGTATTGGCCAATTCATCAAACATTTGTCTGTTGCCCTCTGAACAGGATGTCAATTTGCCTGCCACTATCCAACCCTGGCCTTCCTATTGGAATAAGAGTGCATTGCTTTTCTGTACCACAGCAACTTTTGAAGGGACACCAGCCCTCTAACTGTGGACCACAGTTGCAGGGCTCTCCAACTTCTCAATGTGTTGGGTTTTTTTTTTTCTCCAGATATTCCTCATATTCCCCTGTTAACATCAATAAAAGAGACAAAGAGACTCAGCAATTTCCTTAGCATTTCGGTGCCTACTGCAGGGATTGCACCTCAGTGTTTGGATGTTTTAGTGATAGAGGAGGCCTTGAGGTTGTTATGATATACTTCTGTCATATAGCCTAGTCAAACTCCATATTTGACCTCTTCTCTTCAGAGTCTCTAACTATGATTAATTCAGGCATGTTTCACAAGCAGTCAAATAAAGGAGACTGTGTAACACATGTAGACGAGCCGAGGTTGGTCCTCCATTTCTCATTTGTCGCCTGAGGACATCTGACATGACACCAGCGCACGCTATTGGCAGGAGTGACTGACATTTTAGCCAATAATGGTCGAGAGTTTTCTTCCCTCTGTTGTCAGCAGTGGTTTATCAATCACTATGTCTGCATTAGTATTAGTCTATTGATCAGTGTATGTGTATGTCTGCTCTTCTCTGGGTCAGAGTCTCCTCTCCAGTGTCCATGTCCGGTTTCCTGTATCCTACCCTGCTTCCTGTGCTTAGTTTCTGCTCCATCTGAGTGTTAGCATATGCATATAAGATGCATGGTAGATATGATCTTAGATCAGTGATGTTAGAGGTTTGAACACATACATGCACTCCACACACAGACACACACACACACACACGGCTGTATGATGTATGACGGTGAGCTAACACAGGCTAAGTGGTAGTCATAGCGTAAAGACAGCCCGGGTGAAGTATTAGCTCTGACAATGAGGCTGATCATAATTATCTTAACAAGGAGAGGATTCATTGCTTCACCTCGTTAAAGCTACTGTCTCTGTCTCTCTCTGTCTCTCGCACTCTCTCTCTCACACACACACACACACACACACTAGGCATGCTCTCCAACTAACACGTAAATGGTCTATACATTATAATCCTGATTGGGGAATTTTTCATCAGCAATATCAGTTCTGATGCCTAAAAATTTTACACCAGTTAGAAAATCATCCTTTTCTCAATGCATGTCTATGTTGAATGAAATGATACTATGTAATGTGTGAGTAAATTATTTTCTGCGTAGCATTTGTACATGCTAGTAGCTTGTTGAAAAAAGAATCATACAGTGCTCTGCAGATGTTGTCCTTATACTAGCAAGATAAGATGAAACTCCAATGATCCCTGTGGGGGAACTGGGCTGTTAGTAACAGGATGCAGCAAAGAAAAAATAGAATAAAAGTAATAATAGAACAAAGAGTATAGCAAGAGGGTTATATAAACATACACAACCAATTTCAACACTAGGACATGTTAAATAGAAATGTATGAGTGAAATTATGAAAAGGTATGGACTACAGCACCAAGAGGATGTGTAAAATAGCAGTAATAGCAGTAGAATTTATCGAGATGAAATGAATGAAATATACGTGCTAGTCCAGAGCATATCAAATCCAGAGCACAGGAATGCAAAAAAAAGAGTCCAGCATTATTTGTAGCAAAAAAAACAATTTAAAATGAATTAAAATTGAAATAACTTTCAATTTGTGTAATTGTTAAACTTCAGTATAGAACTCCGGTGAAATGATAGGTACTGTATGTAGCAGTTCATATGTGCATATCTACTGCAAGCTTGCATGCTTGTGTGTTGCCCATGTGTACTGCCTGTGTTTCCCATTTACGAAATCGCTGCAGCTTTGGGACTCAAGTCAATTACACTCATTAGTTTTGTTAAAAGCAAGAGCTGCTCATTTTTTGGAAGTAAAGTACTTTTACTGCACCGCTTAAACTTTGTTAGTTTTCCAAGCCCCACATTAAAACAAGAAAGCTTATAAAACGTAGTGCAACCAACTATGGAAATCTGCAGAGAGCACAGGAAGCTGGAGACTATTAGAAGTTCAATCCCTGCACTGTAGTTAATGCTGGATGGGACTCAGTAGCTCTCCCCTGGCTGTGAATTTAACTGATTAAATCAGCCAGTGCACGCAGCAGTGGTGACATGAAAACAACAATTAATAAGGCTCCCCCCTGTGCCATGCGGCTCCCTTTAACCGAGCAGCTAATAACATAACCCACAGGACTTCAGCCCATCACACAAATACACACACAAACACACACACGCACAAACGTGGCAATAGTTAGTTAACAGCCTCTATTTACAGCACTTGAAATAATGTTTCTGCTATGTGGTACACGTGTGCCTAAGTATACATGTACACTGATTATCCTCACAGGTTATTTTCATATATGAATTGCCTATCAAGCGCACAATAACATTACAGAGCTCAACATTATGATTTTTTTTTTTCCACTTGCCCTGTTGTACCAATAGTCTTACCACCCCTAGTACATTTTCACCGACCCAGTAGGCAAAAATACTTTGTCATGATTTTAACTATAAAATGTTCATAATAATAAGCAGCAAAATGACTGAAGAATAAACAGAAAAAGAAGTAAAATAAAATAAATTGGTCCTTGTTGTACTAATTTTATCCATAGATGAGCCAGCAGTACTAAATGTAACCTGCAGTAACACAAAGCCAAAACCAGAGTGGAAATTCATGAAGCTGGAAAGTCTCTCCATTCATCCATCTTGCCAATGCATAAATCAAACCTGATAAGGGGTTGTCAGCTAGTGGCTTTGCTAGCATACCAGCTAGGTGCTGTCGGTTGATGTTAACGGCCGTCGAGTGTGTGCTTGCATTAATGTTGTTGTCTGTAGAAATGAGGCTGCTCAATACGCCTTCTTTGTAAATCACCAACAAATGGTTGATTCATCATTTTCAACCCAAGGAAACTGTGTCACCACACAAGAAACAGTCCTTTTCTTTCTGCTTTGCCATTGAAGGTTCCCACCACCATGTCTGCTCCACACATCTCTCTAAGTTTCTGGATCCCTGACTAAGCTGAGGTGGCATCCAGTCTGATTGGTCAGAAAAAGTACATCAGAGAGGAGAGTGGGCCAATGGCAGAGCAGAGAGGCAAAGGTAACAGGCTTATGACTGTGAAAAATAGCCCAAAAGCTTTTTTTGGGTCATTTGCCCAATTAGGCCTCTGACTGACCAATCAGTTGGCCCAAGTCAGTGTCTTACTGGCCCTAGCCACTGGCCATCAGGCAATTCATATTGTCGTACCCTGCTAAAAGAAGTATTTTTTCTTTCTTCTTGCCTGCTTTGACATTATGTCCTTTCTTTTCCATGACGAGTGGAAACGTGTGACTGTACATTATGTTCACCCCCCCCACGCTGCTTACTGCTCCTCGCCATCCATTTGCAGATTGTCATGATAAGGGTGTATTTACATAGCCTACCTCTCAGCCTGTGTATTATGGCATTGACACTAGCCAGAGCCGGGGAGGAGTATTAGTTCACACTCCTTGCTGTATACCTTGAGGTTGTCATGCAGCAATGTTTACTGGAATTCATAGCTAAAATAATGTCAAGGTTGTCTGCTTTTAAAACTACAAACGTGTGTAATTTATGAGTTGAAACTGGCACTAGTACGAGGTGTAACTAGCATAATCAAATATAGTTAATAATTCAATATATCATGTTTGTGTTATCTATTTGCCCATTATTTAGTCAGGTAAGTCATTTAGATTTTTTTCTTTGCAACCTGTGAGCTGTGAGAAACTGTTCTTAAGAAGGATTCGGTCTCAGCCAGGTCCTGGCACATTTAAATGTCAATGAAGTCACCCAGGACACTTTAACATGGCATGTTGACAGTGTGAAGGATTAGACAACACACACATTACCTTTGTGCACCTTCCACGACTTGAACTTTGCAGGGCCCTAACATTACTTCGAACACCACTCTCCATCATTTTTATGCCTGTGTGAACGTGAGTTTTTGTGTGTGTGTGTGTGTGTGTTTGTGTGTATGTATCTGAGAGAGAGAGAGGAGGGGGGGGGTTGAGGTGACCTCTCACCTCTCTTTGCAATGCGTCATAAAAACCTGCAGAATTCCTCCTTTAAAAAAAAAGTCCTTTGATGTTAAAATCTCAAACTAACCCCTATCGCGAAACAGTTGCAAAAAGTTTCCCTTCCATTCCTTCTGTGATTGCGAGCGTATTCCGGTTCCGCTGTGAAAATGATGGATGACAAGTTAAATTTGTGTCTGGGGAGTGAAGGTGAACTGTGACAGAGTGATTTGTCTTGGGAATGGAGGGTTAGGGTCAGGCGAAACTGGGCGCCTCAAGGCACAAGACATTGACAAATTCATCCTGCCCGCCGCATTTCTGAAGCCTTTTGTTTTGAATCCTGGCTACTCACAAGTGACCCCCATCCCTCATCCTGCCAGCCGCTGAAGGATGCCTCGCCATGCCAGGGGAGCTCAGCACCACTAATTCTTGTCATTCACTTCCTTGACAGGCCCAGACCCACACTCTCCCATTGCATGAAAGAGGGAGGCTGAAATATTTATTTCTGCACAATAATGGCTGACCAGATTTAGGGCCATATCATTTTTCCTGTTGCCTTATCATTGCAGGTCACTGGCGGGCCTCAAAGTGTTCACTGGGCTGGAAGAGCTGGTCGTCGACAACAATCTGCTCGGAAATGATCTCCAGTTGCCCAGGTTACCCAACCTCCACACCCTGACACTCAATAAGAACCAAATATCCTTTCAAACAAAGCGCTCACTCCCTCTCTCTGCCATTTCATTCTGGTTTGCCGTCTACAGTGTACACACAGATTACACCCACAACTATTAGAATATAACTCTTCAATTCACCTGTATATTCCTTTATATCTGTCATTGTCTCAAAGAACTAGTTTTTAACATCATGTCTTTGCAGTGAACATAATGTGTTGCAAAAGACACTCTAAGTACTTGTTGTCACAGAGCTCCACCAGAGGACTAGTTTTTGAACCACAGGGACCTCTAGTGGAGTCAGACTTGAGAGTCAACACAATAAAGGTGTTTTCATGTTGAGGGAGAATAAAAAGTGTTGGACATCACAAGAACGAGAGCATAATCCAGTGTACAGTATGTTCTCCTTTAGAATATAGTATGTTAAACACCATAACAAATGACTCATTCAAGATTTTTCACATTCTCCATCAGATACTATTTATATAGAATTAGTATCTGATGCAGTATATGTATCGTATCTTAAAATAAATATATATAAATCTAACATAAAATAAAATGGTTTAATTAATATGTTTATTTTTTTATTAGAACTATACTCACATTTTGACTCCTGGATTACAGTTGCTCAGTGTGTCCTAGTTACCACCTAACGCAAACCCGTTAAACCAGAACTCCACACAGCCACCCTAAATTCTAGACGAAGAAATATTGCACGGCTGTTTATGATCAGTCAAAAACGTGTGAACTTCCTCCCCTAGCTTCAGAACAGGTTTAACAATGTGTCCTGTTTTCCT
>OOFE01013522.1:33996-45369 GCA_900323365.1 Monocentris japonica
GGTGATGAATGGGAAACCTGATCGAGTAAGGCCTCAGCATCACCTCGGTACAGCAGAAGGACATGATTGGGAGATGACAGCCTCTGTAACAACATCTCTGCATTTATCTTATCCTTTACTCTTATCTCTCTCTCAAACTCTCTCTCTCTCTCTCTCTCTCTCTCTCCCTCTGCTTGTCTGTCTGTCTCTCCTCTCAACAAGTCAGGCTATTCTATAATTAATGTCCCCGAGGGCTATCCGTAGGTCAGGCAAGGGGGGTGCTGTTGAGACAGGTAGGCTTGACACCTTCAGCTTTGTAGCTTATGCATGCGGGTGGGTAGACGGGAGAGGAGGGGTGAGGGAGACCAATGCTGCGGGCTAGAGCATGTTTAGGTTGGGGGTTAAGTCGGGAGGAATAGGTTGAAGGAACCCAGGCCTTGCTGTGCGACCTTACCACCTGAGAAACAAAAAGGATGGTTTTTCAGAGGATTAACCAGTCAAATCTGGCGCATTAAGGGCTTAGCTTGTCAGAGACCTCACACTTGAGTGACAGAGAGGGAACATACAGTTTCAATAATACCCGCACCACACACATTTAGTCGACAGATGGTGTGCTGTAATGTAAATGGTTAGGGAATGTGTAGGCATTTGTTTTACAACACTGAACTTGTGTAAAAACAAATAAAGAATAGCTTCATTGCATCCAGTCTGACCACTCTGTTTCATCTCATTTAGTTAGCTTTTCTAAGAGAAGACTTGGGTGTACTTTCCCTTGAATTCATCCCCACTCTACGTGGTGTGCTGCCACTCAGTTCTTAGTTCTCCTTTGAAAGACTTCAGAGGTTGTTTAGTACTGCTCTTTAGTTCTGCTCATCTCTGAGGTTGAAGTGTGCACTACATCATGCACCTCTCATATATATCTTTCTAAACCCACACTGCATTTCACAAACAAAGCCCCCTTCCCCAACCCTCACACACTCAATGGGCACTCGTCCCTACGCTCTTTGCTGCTTGAGAGACCTATTCTCTTTTTCCTTCTCAGGATGTGAATAGAGAGAGACACAAGATGAGAGTGGTATGGAGAGAAGCAAAAAAGCAGGATGATGGGAGAGAGAATTAGACAGAAGTACAGAGAGGGGAGAGAGAACCATTCTTGTTTAGCAGGAGAAATATTTGAAAACGTGAGGGCTGCCTGCTGCTATCCCAGGGTGCACTAGAGGTCACCGTGAGGGCAACAAGGTCAAGTGACACTCACATAGCATTCAGTCCTCATTCACTGGAGTGTTGGAGGGGGGGCTGTGAAGGATTGGAGTAGAGCTACAGGGCACAGATGGGTAGTAAAGTGGGTAAAGATCCTAAATACCACAGCATTGTTTCACTCTCGTCATTCTCTTTTTAAAGAATTTAGCTTCTCTGCTAATGACAGTGTTTTCGTTGTTGTGATGGGAGTTGCATGAGGCATCAAGCTGAGGCTTCAATCCTCTGAGAAGCATTTAAATGGGTCATTTCCAATATCTGAATCCTTCATATGCCACCACAAAAGCATTGAGCTTCATTGTTTATTTCAGCCTTCCATTTTTATAAATGTTATCTCTCATGGGTCTAATTTTCTTTCAATGGTGATTAACTGCTTTATAATCTCTGATCTCATCGATTGGACTCGTTACTATTTACAGTTGGCATTCAGCTGCAAGCTCATAGTACCTCTTCCCGGAATAGGCGTGTCTGCGACATACTGTACTGTGCTTAGGAGCTTGAATCAGAGCCAGTGGGCTATAAAGATCCGTAACAAGATATCCAGTGAGATGTAAGTCATGATTAGTAACACACATTTTCTTTCATAGACAACTTCTTCAGGCACTGTCTGAAAAAGGTATGTCATTTCATAAAGTCTGATGTAGTGAATACAGGATGTGCCATGGTTGGCAAACAAAGCTCTTCTGACATACAAAGGATAATTGATAGTTAATCTCTCTATATCGCTTCATTACCATTTGTCTCTCTTTCTGTTTGTGGTATATGGCACCTCCCAAAGGTAAGCAGAGTTGCCAGACATGTCCAGAGTCAAACTGACAGCATTGACCTCGCAAACACCAACCCATTTTCTGTCATTCTCTTGTAAGATTCATCTTTTATCTGTCATTGGGTAAGATCTAAAACTGTAACCCATAGCCCAGACATCTAATATGATATTAAGTATCATCCCCTGAGATCACCTGCGCAGCAGGCAGATGGGTAGGGCACAATGGGCATCACTTCCCAGCATTTTGCCTGCCAGCTGGCATTGTCCATCACCAGACGTGTTCGGGGTAATCTGAGAGGCGGGCCGAGCTGCAGCAGCTCCAACTTTCATCACACCTGTGCTAAAAGCACGATGAGGAGCAGCCTGTCCTCCTATCTTTCCCCCTGTAAGGGAATATTCAGACGGCAATGGATCAGATGGGCTCACATCCTGTCAGACTCATCAGATTTCAGGACGACTGAGTGCTTTTGTCAGCTGCATTCCAGACATCTTCTTTCTTTCTAGCAGGGTTTTCAAAGATAATGTGTCTCAGGCCTTGCCCCCCTACCCCTCCCTACATTGAAACAATAGCATCACTGATACCACTATGGCTCTAACTAATAGTAATGGTAGACTGTACATAATTCATGAGCTATCAGGGTGATCAAAATATAAATTCCTTGACTAAAATCCAAACCAAATAGAACAGAAGAGAGAAGAGAGATGACCAACAACCAAGTCTGGAGATGCTTTAATGGAACCACCCCCATGTTTCAGGCTGTCTTCAATGCTCCCTTGCATAGCGTCTCTCTGGTTGCCCTCTGTCACATATGTCATTCTTTACTGACACCTGTCTGCCCATCCCTGTTGTCTCCCTATCCCGTCTCCTTCTCTGTGGGGTGGAACTGTTTGTTTTTGGAGGTTTGTTTTTAGGGGGAAGGAATACCCTGCTGCTCCAGGCCAGCTCCAGTCTTTCAGCTCATCACACGGAACATGACAGCCCTCCTTCTCTTTGGTGCTGAGATGAGCTCTTTCTTATGTCCCTGTGGGGAGTCAGGTTTTCCTGCTTCTCTCTCTCCTCCTTGAACTTCACTTCAGACGGCAGATCGATACTGTGTGCACCAGCAAACTCTACCTGCTTTGGGCCGTATACACAAAAAATTGTGTAAGTTAACGGTGATGTGGTTCGAGGTGATGTACCTGCTCAATCCAGAAGGAATGAATGTTTTATTGAATGCAATGATTTTTGTTTCTAAGTATTTTTTTCTCACACAAACAGCCCTTGAATGCAAATTCATTGTTCACTAAAGCAGACTATCATGTGGATGTTACAGACTTTGCAAACCTCAGAGACGGTAAATCATTGGTAGACCATCATAAACTACTTATCCATTTTATTCGGTATCACATTTCCAGTAGCACTGTGTAATACCCATGTAATCAGCTCTCTTTGGCATACAATTACGTTTTAGCTTGTAATTGTTGCAATGAAATTAGGTCTTAATTCTGGTAAACAAGTCTGGTGGAAAATCTGTGAGTGGCCTGTAAATGGGAACAATGTGAAATCAGACACAGACAACTTGTAGCTTGTAATTATGCTGTTTTCCTGACACGCTGTGTTATTACTTTACTTACTTTAGCAATAATGAGTAAAGCACTGCCATCCGTAATGTCTGTGTGGTAAATAGGAATTTAGTATCCTTAAAATGTACTTAAAATTAAGCTGAAATAAACATGTGTGTACCTGCATGGGCATCTTTGTATATATGTACAGCGTGGCTATTTTTGTCCTATCTAGCTTCATAGCCAAAGCCCCAGACCATGTCTCGCTTGTAGACAAGGGAAAGTGAGGTGCATGGAAAGTTGTTAATATGAACAATCATACAGGGTGGCCTCCAGCACCCAGCACTCTCTCTGTCTTTCACTCTCTCTATTTCTGTCCTTCATGCTTCTCCCTCTCTCTGGCATTTTGGTTTTTCTTTGGAGCGTATCAGCACATCAGATGCCCCAAGGTGTAACGGTAAAACCTGAAGTTCACACACACACACACACACGCACGACATATACTGCTGGAGTTGTTTTTGTCTTGTTGCTGTAGTTTTCTCTTTCTTATAAAGCAAGCAGTTAAGATTGGATCAGCTGTTCAGACAACCTTCTCTGATAGCATACACACACACACTCATGCACACAGACACATGTGCACACATACACACACAGACACACACACACCCACACACAGGCACAGAGAGATGCACGTTCACACACACACAAACACCCATGTACACAAAATACTCACATATCACACAAAATAACACTAGCACAATTGCACAGTAGCACAAGTACACAAACATTTTTGCGCACGCACACACACACACACACACACACCTAAAGAGGGGGCTATGCCTCCGGGGGCCACGTCAGTTACCTGCTGACACACAGGCTAGTGATTGATGAGACGCCGGGGGCGCTGGAGTAGACTTTGTCAGCTGCTCATAATTTATACATCTTATCTCCATCAGAAGAAAAGACAGAGTGCCGCGTCGTGTATATGGAGATGAAAACACCGGGCTTGTTTAGGCAGCAGTGACAGGGTAGCTGCTCGCTGTTAGCCATGGTGCAGAGTGAAAACTCAGATTGCTATCTGTTAGCTTTCTCACCAGGTCCCTATGTGGCCAGGGCCTTCACTCTTCCCCTGTGACGGTGTCTCTGTCTGTCAGTCATTCTCACTCTCTTTCATTCCCTTTCTCTCTCTCATGTTTCCCTCTCTCTTTGTGTCTCCTTTTCTCTCCTCTGTCTCGCTCTCTTGTGTCTCTATTTCTCTCTTGTGTGATGCTCTCTCTCTCTCTGCCTATCTCCTGTCACATTCTTAGGCCAGACAGGCCCAAGCCTCTGCTGAAAGCTGTTGGCTCTTCCTCAGTCCACTCACAGGGCGAAGGTCAGGACAGAGGCACGGCTTGAGTTACAGAATAATTAGCCCTGTCAGAGTCCTGTTGAAATCAGTGTTCAGTTGTTGTGAGCCAGGGTATTTATTTGGGCACAGTATAAGCACTGACATCCATTCATTCATAATTTGTCTTTGTTTTCATTTATACTTTACATAATTCTCGAGTGCCTTTCTGTTCACTGCCGTATTGACATGTTGTAGCCATGCTACATTAGAGCTAAGACAGAGGCAACGCAATATTGCCTTTGTCATGTGATTGCAATATAAATTGTGATACATTTGGGTATTCTTTTTCTGTTGAACTCCTTTGTCAGCACTTGAAACCAGGTCCAAAATGTAATAGGTGGGAGGAGCAGCGTTAATACAATGCAAGATTTCCTTTGATGTGCTTCTTGATTAGAAGGTCAGTGTTTCCGAACACTAGGATGCTTCGTTTATGAGGAAGCAGCCTGGAGCTTTTCGTCTGTTAAAAACTGCAGTGACTTACCATTTAGAATTTGTAGTTGTAAATATTGAGATTTTTTTTTTTTTATGTAGTAAAAGCCCAGACACAAGGAATGGTAGTTCCTGCACATAGCCCATCAGTGGTGAATGAATCAGACTTCCCTTGCCCTGTACACTCAGTGTTTAATATTGCTTTCCTGAATGTGAAGAGAAAGTTTATAAGCCCACAGAACTTCACCTTACTCTTCCGCAATTGTTTGTTAGTATGCTTTGTTCTCTCAAATTGTGTTCACATGTTTGTTAAGAGTCTCAGTTAACTACTGCACCAACAAAACAACTTTGATTCCATAACCCCTTCCCACTATTGATCTTGCCTTGTAGATAAAAGAGCGCTCTCTCTGAAATCATGCATTTTTCATTGTGGTATCAATGGAAGCCTTTGCATTTGGCATCTCACTTAGCTTAAAGCTATACTTACAAATGATGTCTGTTTTGCTCTATTGATTCACAGGGTTTGCATCTTGTATATTGGAGATATCAGTCCCTTGGTATTATTTTACTCCATCTTTGATCAGACTGATTGCTGTAAGCAACCACAAAGAATCAAGCAAATTAGACTAATTATGAGATTTGGGAAAGATGGAGAATTAAGTATTAAAACTGAAAGATTTTGGCATCATTTAGATAATGTGTGTGGTAATTCTACAGTTTTAAGACTACCTCCCCATGAGTACCCAGGCTACTGCATCTGCATTGTCTACAATATTAACATTTAATGTGAATACTTCTTTTCAAATATATGCACACATTGAATGTACTGTAGCTTTTTCTTCAAAATATGTTTTATGATAACTGTTATTTTGAAGTATTCATATTCTTATCAGACATCCACCTTGAAGAAGAAGAATTCAGAATAGTGGTCCAACATTAGTTTTCTCTCCAAATGGTGGTTGACATTGTGGTGCTGATGCTTGTCAGGTGTTAAACAACACTTTGGACCAAGGACAGACAAATGACAGAGTCCTCCTCTCTAAGAGAATCTAAAAAGATGAAAAATATAGTGCAGGGAGGCAGGAAGGACTAGTCAAAGAGGTGACCATCAGCATTTCAGCAGCGTGGCTTGGCAGCCTCCAGCCTGCCATGGTGTAATTGGAGAGAAAACATATATGGGAGCAAATAACCCCCTGTCAGGGGCATTAAAAGGAGATGCTGTGACGACTGAGAGCCCTGCCAGCTGAGCACACCAAAGTGGAGGGAAAGAATAAGGCCCATCAAATGGAAAAACCTGCTTTAGACCAACCACACATCCAAATATTCAAGATCATTTTTGACCGGTGGCGGAATCGAGCATCTATGTTTGTTTGTGAAACTTTCCCTCAAGAGAAAATATGATATTTTCCACTATTGTCACTGTTGTTATCCGTTTGCCGGCATACTTTGATTGATTTGACATGTCTGCTTTGATGGGTATCATTTGAAAATGGTTAGCAGTGGAATTGTAGAATTGGAACAGTAGAACAGTAGAACTACTCAGCCCATATTACTGTGGAGTGACATAGAGGTAGGGGATGGAAACAGGAAGGAGAATATCAATCACTATCAGTCACTGTTGTTTGCTACCAGAATGGAAACAACCAGACAAAATGTCATTATCAAAACTATCAATACCTGATGATGAACATGGTAGGCCCAATGACATCATCAACTCATTTGGATTCATTCTGAACAATATTTCATTTCACCTCATTTATTTTTTTATGTGTGTTGGGCTGCTATAGGTTGCCATAGAAAACAAGTGTGGCCCCTTCCCAGGGTCTCTATGTGCAACTGAGGGCCCCACAGAGAGGCCCCTGTGGTGCCATTCAAGCTCTCCTCAGCCAGGCTTTGTTTAGCAACAAAATAACTCTCCTAAACAAGTCAGTTTTTGGCCTCACGGAGGAAAATACTCCGGCTCCTCAAATTATGGAATTATCTAGGGCTCTCTGTGTTTATTTTCTCCACTTTTCTCACACCTCTCCTTCACGGGCGTCACAAAAGAATTTGCCTCTCTCTCCCAAACCTCCCCTGCATTGGGAACCTGCCTGACCTCGCCATTCAACTGAGCGTGTCAAAATGTTAATGAGGATCCCCCCAAAAGCGCTTAGGGGTTAAATAAAGTCTTCATAAGCTGTCGGTCGAAATTCAATTATTTATTTATTTGGCATGTTTCCACTTTCCCTGCCACTCTGCCTCAATTCTCATTTCTATCCGGGGACAGGGCTTGTCTTGTTGTGTTTTGTTTAATTTTTTTATGTGCAGGCAGCTGCGCAGGCAGCCTTTGTCTGGGTGCTAGATTGCTGCTTTAACTCGGTGGCCCCTCTCATTAATCATCCGGTCAGACTATTTATAACACGGCAGCCAAGCCGCCACCTCGGTCGCCATTGGCTTTTGTCACCGTGGCACTCTGTTTGGTGGCAGGAGGAAGCCTAATTATTAATTGTTAAGATGACAGCCAGCACTGTTCCATCAACATGGCTGGCTGACAGTCAGACTAACACACTGAGCAGCAGTATACCAACAACACACTGTATGAAGTTTTATGCCAGGAAGTCACTTTGATACTTTAAATTTAAGTTGTTTGGAAAAAAGTCTCTCCATTTGTTTTGTTTTTTTAAGTGAAACTAAAGAATAAATATGGAAACCTTTGAAAAGTCTCTGGTGAAACAAAATTCAAAATGTTAAATGATCTTTTCAACAGACATGGCCTGGCAGGTTTTTATCTATCAACTATTTGTCTTGTGAACCCAAAAATGAATTCAGTACAGACGTACGGTTGTCAAGTCAGGTAATTTATTATGTTCCTTCTGATTAGAGTTAAGCAATATTAAAGGAGTCATTATCTGGTAGAATATCTTGAGTTACCACAGCATTTCTCTGAGAGTGCTTTCTAATTTTGTATGAAATAGTTTTGGCAGAGGCTGTCAGTCATGAAATCTGTTTTCTTCTTATTAATCAGGCATGTTCATGCTGGATACAGATAGCAAAATAGCATGAATAATTTAATCATTCTCTGCTTTGCTAGGCAATTCCATATCTTGCAAATACAGTGAAGTTTGAGATGGCACTGGACTTGAAGTGTCAAAAGGATATGTGTCTTTTCTTTTGGGGGGGGGGAATTAGTGAAATCCTCCTCCTGGAGAATGACAGTCTTTGTTATTTGTCTTCTGACTCCATGGCAGACAGCTATCAGGAAGAAAGAGAACTCACTGTGCACCACCGAGAGAAGAAAAAATATGAGTCAGACTTTTCCCTCCTCCCTCCTTTTCCCAAAGCTTGAGATCCCCCCCCAAAAAATGAAAAGGATCAAGTTGCTGTCACTGTCACCGAACAAACATAAACTTTTCTGGCACCTAATAAATAGGCAGTGTGGCATTGTTCTCAAAGCCAGACAGGTGTGTCTGCCTCAGTGATGATGGATTCCATTATTCTGTATGGAAAGCCTGTTGGCTTTCTTGTCATATGTTGTCACACATCTGTCTCCTGAGAGAGAAAGGTTTGAAAGATGGCCAAAAGTAATTACACAGACGCTTCCCTGACGCTGTTGCCATGTGTTTCCTCCTGCTCATCACCACTAAAGTTGAAAAATCTGTTACCCACAGCTATATTTCACGGGGAGAAGAGGAATGCAGACATGTTGGTGTTCTGCTGCTGTCCTCACTGTGTTGATTGCTAGCTCATTAACCCGTCAGCTTTATGTTTCCTTAGTTATGAGAGCTAGCTTGGGAAAGGGCCCTGGGCGATTTTCTTCATCACTAGGGTGGAGCAGGAGGCCCTGGGTGTGTGGTGATGACACTATTTGCACCTGAATGGCAGGTACATCAACATCTCCTTGTAAACTTATCAAAAGTGAGACAGTGGCACCTTTGTTCTCCTCACAGCCCACTTGGATTGCTGACAGCTTGCTGATGGATATTATCATTCTTAATGTCAGTAAATAGTGCCATGCCAGATAAAAGATCTGTTTCCTCTTGGTGCTGGAGAGCCCATTTATCTTTCTACAGCTCGCCCTGGCATATGCCGAAATTGGAGCCGGAAGTAGTCCTCCAGTTCAGTCAGAAAGGGATGTGCGGCTTTGTCCTCATCCTCTCCTACTCTCACCCTAATCTCTCTCTCTCTCACCCTGTCTCTGGCTCCCTGGTTATTTTGATTCTGAGTGAGTGAGACTTAGCTGGGAGGGAGAGATAGAGCTTAAGTCAGTTGTAATATGTTAGGACAACTCTTGATTAGATTCTGCCAGAGTGAGGCCTCTTTGTGTCTCTCCCGCTCCATCCATTCCCTGTTATCCGCATCTTGGAGCACAAGCTTAACAATGAGCAGACATCAGGCCACTCAAGAGCCCAGCTATTAATCTTTTATCAAATCAAGCCCCTTGTTACGGTGGTGCTTCTTCTATTTCTATGTGTGATCTACAAAATTACTGTAATTGCACTTGATCCTATTTGCAGTATAGTATCTCCTGCTCCACGTCTGCATGTGTTTCAGTGGTCCATTATATAATTAGCATGTCGCAGTGGAACCTGGATAGAAAACCTGCAGACATTAAGCCGGTCTGTGACAGTACGGGGAGCACCGCAGGTCTCAGAGACATCATATTGAAAAGGTTAAACACTGACTGTGAACAAGCCTAACATGATGTGGGTACACAACCTCCCCTGAACAGCACAAATAATGGCATTTGAAAAAAATACTGTACAGGGGAAACATCTGCGTATTTTGTTTTTTCTTATTTTAATTGTAGTAGAGAATGAGAACAAATCACACCTGACAAGGCTGGAGTGTCATGGCCACTTTGACTGAAAAAAACACAAGTGAATGTTTCCCTACGCACATGCCACTCTGCGATGCGAGGAACCTATCTCCATGTTTTTCCTTTTACCCCATATTCCCTCCCCTTGCCTGTCCAACCCTGTTACCCCCTACCCCTCGCTATTATGATGACAGACAGCGCTGATATCTTCTGAGGCGGTGATAGATACGTCATTTCTTGGGGAGAAACGAGTTTGTCCTCGGCAGGTGTATGCGCCTTCCTCATCCTCAAAGTAGACAGACACACATGACACTTTTCGACACTCTCTCCCTGATAGCACTTTGGCATGCAGGCAGAATCAAAGGGGGCATCTTTCACATGCAATTAGAGTGGAAAATAAAGGTGATGAAGTGTGGTGTACAAAGGGAAGCTGGGGAGCACAAGGCTGCAATGAAAGGTGATTAGAAGTAGAAGGCCCAGCCAATGAGCTACAGAGAGCCAGGGAAACAAACTCATCCTGGTAGGATTCCCTATTGAAGACACTATCAGACATTATCAAAGCTGATAATGACAGACACACGCTGACAGATAGGCATGACTCATAGGTATGCTAGATCAGTGTGTGTGTGTATGTGTATCTATCGGGTTTAACTCTGTTCGCAAGGTCTAGAAATCCTTATGAGTATAATACAATTACCAGAATAGAAATAGCAAAAACATTTTTCACAGTCTTAATGGGCAAAAATGCTTGTTTTAGGGGCTACAAGTTAAAGTTAGGCATAGGGCTACAGTTTGCCTTAGTTTATGGTTAGGGTTAAGTAAAGGAATGTGATGGTGAGCAGATAGGAAAGGAATGTTAAGTCACTGCAATGTTCTCCCATATCTAGTAGCCCCCAACATTTGTCAGAACGGTGTTTCACTATGTCTTCCCATCCCTGCTTGGTCCTCCTCAAAAACAGTCAACCCTCCTGCTGGGTAGTGAGTGATGGAGTGATGGACGTTTGTTTCGCTTCTCTTTGGCGAAAGTGAAGGAAAAGGACATCCATTCCCCTGTCTGCCATAGAGCGGTTGTCAGGGTTGGGGCTGGTCCAGGGCTTGCTAATGGTGCTGTCTGTCTCAGTCAAAGTAGAAGTCCCTTCGAGATACCAAGATCCAAACTTTGACTGGCATTAAGCACTTGGTGAGTGAACAAAGGGAAAATAGGCTGTCATACCATAA
>OOFE01013524.1:0-11994 GCA_900323365.1 Monocentris japonica
GATTTTATTGATCACCCACAAAGCAGTACATGGTTTAGCTCCACACTGCATCTCCAAGCTTATACATCTGGCCCAAACAGCTCAGTCGGTAGAGCATTAGACTCTCAGCCTCAGGGTTGTGGTTTTGATCCCCACATAGTGTCAACTATCCTACCTATGTAAGTCGCTTTGGATAAAAGCATCTGCTAAACGACTGTAATATACTCAACAGTTTACCCTTATGTTGGCAAATATGGCTCTTCTCTCAGTCCCTAAATCCAGACTAAAGTCAAAGCGGGGTAGGGCTCTGTAGCTCTGGAACAACCTGCCACGTCTGCATCATCTTTTACAGACAGACAAACAAACTAACAAACAAAACAGAACCTCCTTCATGGAGGTATTAACCTGCACCATGTAATGAATCACCTAGAGACACCTTCTGTTTTAGCATGGCCTGAACTGTGTAATCCTAATACGTTGTGTTGTGTTTGCTGGTTCAGGTGGAGTGACCAGTGAGTCCAATGGTTCCGGTCAGAGAGACAGTCTGAGGCTGGAAGAGGATGGTTCCTACCAAGGACAGTTTTGTGGCAGAGCTCGTGTCCACACAGACTTTGTCCCCAGCCCATATGACACCGATTCCCTCAAACTCAAGGTAGAGATGACGCTGTATGAATACAGCACTATATTGTAAACTAACACCAACGGTCTTCCCCAATATGTTTTACATGATTGTGTTTTTGTTATATGACCTTGTTATGTGAACTAACTGTAATATAATGACATATGGCATTGAAAGACAAGAAGGCAGTAAGCAAAGCCACATTTCAACACTTCTATGATTCTTAAATTCCTCCTATTGATAATTCATTTCCTCCTAGGTTGGTGACATTATCAGCATCATCAGTAAGCCTCCTATGGGCATCTGGACAGGCATGCTAAACAACAAAGTGGGCAACTTCAAGTTCATCTATGTAGACGTTCTAGTGGAGAAGGAGAAAGAAGAGGAGGCTCCAAAGATCAGACAACAGAAGCTATGCAAGAGACCTCGGCCTAAAACATTGCTGGAGTTACTGGAGCGACTGCATCTTGAGGTGAGGACGAGATCTATTCACTGAGCTGAAGTATTTTAGTCATGTAAAGTAAAATAGGCAGGTTAAAACAAATGTTGCAAGATTGCAACTGTTGTGTGACTCAGATCTGGACAGGATATCATCGGGTTTACACATCTCTTTTCTTTATACTCTTTACTCTTCAACCAAAAAGAATCATTCAATTCAGTATCAAGTTTTCCACTGCTAAATTACCATTCATTATGAAGAAATGCTTCAATACTTTAGCCTCAAAGATATAAATATACGGTATATAAAAACGTTAAAATAGCTGACACTTTGAAAGAAAGTAAGTTTTGCAATCGTTGTTTATATTCAAGCATGTGTTGATGTCGTCTCTTCCAGGAGTATGCCTCTGCCTTGCTGCTGAACGGCTACCAGACAGTAGAGGACCTGATGCACCTGCAGGAGAAACACCTGATAGAGCTGAACGTCAAAGACCCTGAGCATAGACAAAGGATTCTCGCTGCCGCCGACTACCGCTACACAGAAGGTCAGGAGCATAATGAAGACAATGATGAATGCTACTATCATTACTAGTAGTAATACTACTAATAATACTGATCAATCTAACAGTGATACCAAAACAACGGCCACTTGAGGTTTTCATGGGAGTTTTTCCTTGTTCTTATTGACGGTCTCAGGTTGGGGGGAGTCGTTTTTATTTTTATTTTCATTGATCATTTGCATTTATTGTTTCACAATGTGAAATGTAACTACTAAACTGCCAGTAACTAATTATTGGTTAAACATGTTAGTTATTAACTCTGCAGCAGCCTCAAACTAGTTAGTTCACTTGTTCAATCACTAGTTAATTAAGCATTAATCAGAGAAGTATAACAACAACAACAATAATAATTGTGTAGCATCTTTTGAAACAGTGTTTCACAGACCAAATAAATCTATAAAACCAATAAGAAACACAGTGGAAAAGTCAGACATGAATTAAAACAAGCTTGAAAAAAGGAAACAACAGGAATAAAATGAAAGCCTGTCTATAAAACTAATTTTAAGAAGTGAGATGAATCCAGTGGAACAACCATGTAGCGGAGGGGAAACCCACCTCAACTCAACATAACTTCTCAACATACTTCTTATTTGTGAAATAATGTTTATCCTTTTCAGTCTAACGTAAAGATAAACATAATGACAATATAATTGTATTTCTGTTCATACTACTCATTGCTAGGTCTGATTAATGGTGATGACCGACTGAAGTGTGTAGTTTTGTATTTATCATCACATTACTTTTAGAGAACAGTGTGAAATAGCACATGAAGGTTAACACATTTGTACCGCACACAGTAAAAATACATCCTGCATGCCGCGAAAGGCTCATCAGTGATTTCCTGTTATTCAGACAGAAACTGCTTAAAGGGGCAGAAGGTGTTCCTCTAATCTGATGTCTTGAACCGGAAGGCTGATTATGGTGGAGCTCCGTATGAATGAAAGTGAAACTCGTTTCCAACACAGATTAAGAAGCAGCGACACTGGCCGATTCTGCATCTACCACTCACAGCAGGGTGTGTTAATCTGCCGATGCTCTGTTGCCTCTCACCCAACCGACTAAAGGTCACTGTAAATTGTATGTTTGGGTGACCGTGCAACCAAACAGATGGCTGTGGCTGCAGCGTGACCTTGCCAAGCTTGTTGACTGAGATGAGATTCCAGTAAATTAATCAAACTCCATTATGTTAGTAGTTTGGCAACCAATTACACCGGTGGAGCTGAGGATTAGTAGCCTGAGTCAACAAGGTCTAAAAGTCAAAAGAAAGGAGGAACGGTGCATCTATGTTCAATATTTACTTTATTAAAACCAGAAGGTGAAAACAGCAACGCTTTGGTCAAAGACGACAATTCTCGGGTTGTATCAAAAACAATAATGAGACATGGTTCGTGCTCCTGTTTGTTGGTTTACACTGGCAGAGGTGATTCTGGTAATTACGTCATTGGGACGTTCACAGTCAGCCAATCAAACACCTTCCTCATTTTCCCAAGAACACATTCACATCAATCACTTATTTCACATTAGATTGTGCAATATTATGTCTTACTCTTAGTATTGGTTGTTTTGCTCTTTTCAGCTTGGCTTTGACAATATCTCTTACTATATGATACACTTATGATAGCAATTAGAGCAGAGCAATACCCAAATGTTTGCATTGTTTTGGTTTTAATTATTAATTTAATTAAATTGAATTTGGTTTGTGCCCCCAGGTGATGATGTGAGGGAGGGGGAGGAGCACAAATCCTCCCACAGTCTGCAGGAAGAAGACAGCGACTGTCCGAGGGACTCGGGCTGCTTCATTCCCTCTGAATGCTCCGACAACAGCAAGGAGGACAGGGACCATCTCACAGACACCGTCGATACTTAATGTGGTTACGTCTGTTTGTCAGAAGGACACCTTGACATCTCGAATTCCAGTTCGTCATCTTTCCTCACCAGATGCGTATGACTTTGCTGGAAATGGTTTCTACAATTGTCCTTTTATTTTTTCCAAAAATGCCATCGTGTTAGCATTCCTCATTCCAGTCATGGGGCACAGCTAGCCGCGAGCTGGCCCATTACAGAAGCTTTTCCCCCAATGTGATGAGTGTGGGGAGATAAACGACAACAACAAAAACAAACAAACAAATACTCATGAATGTCAAGGTATCCTTTTATCATATAATCAACAGTTTGTTCATAATCATTTTGTAAGTTTTGATTAAGTTTTTATTGTATTTCATTGACAGAGTGACATTTGATTGATTGTTACTTGTAATTATTGTCGTCTAAATCATTCAGTGTTTTCTGCATATAAAGCCTTTATTTATCATAACTATATCTTTTTGACCTTACTCATCACAGAGATTGATCTCAATTCAAGAGTGTCATCAAGTTGTTGTTTTTCTATGAAAGATGTGATATTTGGTGATTGATTTAAGCATGTTTTATTTCTGAAATGTAGTTTTCACATTTGAATGACAGGCCTTGTTCAAATATTCATAGTACATGAAAACATTGTGCATGTATTGTTTCCTGGATGAAAATTGTGTGTGTGTGTGTATGTGTGTGTGTGGCGGGGGGTCAGCCTCCCTGCATCTGTTATTAAAGAAATAAATATAATCTCTTGTTCAATTAATATGACCAATATTAATGTCTTTCCAGGTGTGAAAGAAATGTGTTATGCATTAAACACATTACAACCTTGTTACTTATGGTGCAATCCATTGCATGTCGCAAGTCGGTAGTTCCGAATCGGTATTCCCGACTTCCAATCAAACGCGTTCCAGTGCATCTGCTCGGGAAAACATGGACGCCCGCAGCAAACTCATGTTTGTATGGCAAGTCTTTGAATTTCACAAGCATCTAAAGAGGACCTAGATCACCTACTACAGCGCCATTAGTGAAAAGAAACACTAGCAATGTTAACGTTTGTATGCTAGTACCACACGCTAGTAAAGACTTCTATCTCATAACGTTGAGCACAAATCAACCGAATTACCTTACAAATGTAAACTACACAGTTCTTTCAACATTTTTTCATAACAAAAACGACATGAAGTAAAAATTGATACAAACGGAATTGTGTTTGCGGTTCAAGGTGTGCGCGGCTATATTGCAGTGACGTCAGGTGTGTTTATATCGGCGAACTCGGACCAGTTGGATGTTGCCCGAGTTTCCGACGGGGAATTCCGACTTAAATGACTGTTGTATGGCATTTTCCGTGTCGGAGATCGTATTTTTCCGAGTTCCGAGTACTATGGATTGCACCAGAACACAATTTAAATGCACACGTCATGACACTTTATTTTTACGTCAGAATATTGCTAGTATTCATGGGAACTGTAGTAAAAAGATAACATTCGCTGTGCTGTGCATGGCGATGCCATCTAATATGGACTACATTACCCAGCATCAACAAAACTCCACACAATGTTGACGTGTAGTTTGGTACCGTGAAAAATTCCAAACGCACAGCGTGACAGGATCAGACATAATTTATTCCGTAACTTTATCGGTTTTTACTACCTTTTGTTTCATTTGATTCTCGGGTGATTTCACGACAGTGTGTGGCAATGTCCGGAGAAGTGTCTATGATTGGTAAGTTAGATGACACATCATTTTTGTAAGTCGCCGGCGAGTGAATGTCAGCATGAGCTAATAGCTAACGTAGCTAAGTCTAGTTTGCTTACCTGTCCGCTCAGTTAAGCCTTTTTGGATCTGTTACTGACATGACAACGATCGCTAACGTTACGAGCAGCATAGACTGAAGCACACGTGTAACCTGATTGTCTCTAACGTTGCCGTGCTACAGGTTCGGTCATCCTGGCTTTGTTCCTGGCGGGCTATCTAGGCCAGCAGTACTTGCCGCCCCCCAAACCCAAAGTCATCGGCCTGGATCTGGGAACCACCTTCTGCTCTGTCGGCGTCTTCCGACCGGGGACCGGGGAGGTTGAGGTGATAGGAGACAAGGAGGGCAGGAAGAGCATTCCCAGCGCGGTTTCGTTCACTGTCTCTGAGGTCCTGGCCGGGCATGAAGCTCAGGACCTGACTGACAGCAACCCTCAAAACACCATCTATGATGCCAAGAGGTTCATTGGGAAGATATTTGAACCTGGGGTTCTCGTGCAGGAGAGTGCTCGTTACCCGTTCAAGGTGGGTCATGTTGGGGTTGATGATATTTTTACTTACACACTCTAACCCTTTACCCAGGTGATCAACAATAATGGCAACAATAGTTAACGATGTTATTTGCTGTTAGCTGTATATCTTCTCTCCATCTCAGCTTGCTCCCTCCCTCCGTCTTCCTCTCGCAGGTGATTAATAACAATGGCAGTGCAGAGTTTCTAATCTCCACCAACCATACCTTCACGGTGAGCCCAGAGTTCATCGGCTCCAGACTGCTGCTGAAGATGAGGAAGATGGCAGAGCGACACCTGGGTGTGCTCATCCAGAAAGCCGTCATCTCAGTGCCTGCAGAGTTTGATGAGAGACAGAGGAACTACACCGTCAGGGCTGCCGCTCTGGCTGGTCAGTATGTTCATTATTAAGCCAATGTGGAGCACCTAGTGGTTCAGTTTGCTAAGTTGCATGCCACGTAGC
This sequence comes from Monocentris japonica, assembly GCA_900323365.1. Taxonomy (NCBI): domain Eukaryota; kingdom Metazoa; phylum Chordata; class Actinopteri; order Trachichthyiformes; family Monocentridae; genus Monocentris; species Monocentris japonica. The sequence goes on from OOFE01013524.1 coordinate 6,178, forward strand.
CACGGTGTCCTGGGTTTCAAAGTGGCCAGGGGACCTTTGTTGCATGTCGTCCTCTTCTGTCTCTACCATATTTCCTTTAATGATTTTAAAAACATAGATGCCTTTCATGCCTTGACCTATTTCAATTCTAAGCACAATAACCTTTCACCAGAAACATGAAATGAACAGGCTACATTACATTTAGATTACGTGTATGATGTAACCAGCTTAATGTAACCACTTGTTACCCTCCGTCAGGCTTGGAGATCCTGCGCGTGATCAACGAGCCCACGGCGGCTGCCATGGCGTATGGCCTTCACAAGGTGGATGTGTTTAACGTGCTGGTGGTCGACTTGGGGGGAGGGACTCTGGATGTGTCCCTGCTCAACAAACAGGGAGGCATGTTCCTCACCAGGGCCATGGCAGGTAGGCATTTGACAGCTTCGGCAATAAGGGATAGAAATTGATAAACACTAAGAGCACAAACTATTAGCAACGCCTTCCTAGTAATGAGCTGCACTGCCTGTTGCACAATCCATGTTTGGATTGTCTCGGGGCTTAAAATGTGCTCTCCCCTTCATGATTGAAGTGGATTTAACAGTTGAAGTTAATGTGGGGTCACAGCTTCCACCTAGACAGTCTATTTCATGGAAAGAGCAGGTGTCCCTAATGTTAGAATATATAATAATCTGTTAGATTTTAATTTCAATAATCTGAGACTTCACAGAGCAGCTTGTGTCTAAATTGGAAGTGTTTTTCCCAGTATTTGACCAGTATTTCCCATGCCATTATTTTAGCATTGCCAATTTTAAAAATCTACCTTTTGATGAAGAGAGTAGTGGGCTGATCTTGAATGCATGGTGTTTGCCTCAGGAAACAACAAGCTGGGGGGCCAAGACTTCAGCCAGAGGTTGCTCCAGTACACTATGGAACGAGTCCAGCAGGAGTTTGGCGTCCCACCCACTCTCAAAGAGGACATCCACCGCCTTCGACAGACCGTGGAGGCGGCCAAGCTCAACCTCACCCTTCAACCCAGCGTCAGCATTCAGGTGCCCCTGCACCTTCATGCCCCTGACAGCTCTGGTTCACCCCAAGGCTCTACTCCAGTGCCCATACTCTTTAAAACCGTGATTACTCGTGAGCTGTTTGAGGAGCTCAACCAGGACCTTTTCCAGAAGATTCTGGCTCCTATTGAAACTGTTTTGGCTGAAGGCCACTTGGGAAAGGAGGAGGTGGATGAGATCGTTCTGGTTGGAGGGTCCACGAGAATACCACGGATCAGGAGGCTGATCAGTGAGTACTTTGGAAAGGAGCCCAACACATCTGTAGACCCGGACCTGGCCGTGGTTACAGGGGTGGCCATTCAGGCTGGCATCATGGGCGGCTCCTGGCCCTTACAAGTCAGCGCTATAGAAATCCCCAACAGGCACCTGCGCAAGACGAACTTCAACTGATCTGTTTTTCTAGTTTCTGCTGCAAGGGAAATGCAGCAAAGACAAAACGGATACCACAGAGACTTGCCACAAATCTCGATGATTTTCTTTAACCGTTTCATGCTCCTGTATCCTGCATAAATCTAATGTCTGCTGAAGTTAACAAAAAGCAATGCGCAATGAAAGTCACTGTCATATTTTTAAATGCATTTTGGAGACGCGTCATAATCCCTGGAGACATGCATGATATTCAGTTTTGCTAACTGTCAAAAGGTTAAAATCTTATCTCACGTTTCCTCGTTTGTGAAAGGTATCAGGCCTCAACAAGCGACTTATAGGAAGTAACTGATAGAACCTTGTCTCCAGCAGTGAAAAGTGCTTTCATTGTGTACCCCTTCAGCAGAAACACTGGACTGAGGTACTGATGGAATATGAAGAAGAGAAGCTGAAATGCTAAGATGCCATCTCTTATCACGTGTCTGCCATTCAGCTTCAGTGATGTTGGCCAGTTGTGGTGGATACTGTAGGATTTACAACGGTATTCAATTCAGGGAACAACCACTTTTTTTTTTTTTTTTTAAATGGACTGTGACTAGTCAGTACATCTCCAGCTATTTATTTATTTATTCCCATGAAATGTGTGTGTGTGCGCGTGCGTGTACTGTATGCCTTTTATTCTATTTTCAACATCTTTCCATCAAAGGTTGACACACAATGTGCTTGTGCCTTTTCAGAGAGCTGCTATGATGTGTTCAGTGTAGAAGTGATCAGAAGTGCTTCAAACAGCAGGATGTACTGCCACCCTGTAACGCTTTGCTTGGTGTCCCGGCTAAATCTCAGCACTAACGTGACTTTAGGTTCACTGAAAGTCATCGGGACAGAGTAGGTTTGCACAATTGAGAGAATGAAACAAAAGCAATATTGACTACTGCACAGGTGTTTTAGAGGTGTTCTGGTGAGGTGCACAAATGAAGGTACATGTTGGAGAAAGCCTTAAGTTATAGTCAGAGTACTGTAAATGTTAATCATTAGCATCACCCCACACACACATTACATATGGATAGGAGAGAAATGAAGGACAGTCTTAGTGTTGCACTTTTAAGGACTTCCATTCATTCTTGTGCCATAATGGTTTATTTTGTTCAATATTACACTGGCTAAATATTTGTGTTACATAGAGTTCTCTACAACAGCCTGCTTTTGACAAGTAGGCTACATAAAAGGACCAAAGGGTTAGTTTACTGGTGCTTAGTGAATTTGTTAACCTGTGTTACTGTTACCGGGCCTGAATCATGGTGCGGTTGTAAGACAGTGCCTAGAATTGGGGAAAAAACATGTTTGTTTTTTAACGATTCAAGGAAGTGAGCTGTTTCACCTGCTGTCATTTTGCCATCGCACATTCCAGTGTGGAAGATGAATTTGAAATTTCTTCCAAAACGCTCTACATCCACTTCCGAAAAAGTAAAACTACCTGAAGACCATTATTCAACGGTAGATGAATGTAGATGCTCCAGTGTGTATGAGTGTCATTTTTTTTTTTTTTTTTTCCAACCAAGGACTCACGGTACCTGCAGTCCTTTAAAAAGTACCAGAACTTAACAGAATCTTTTGCCATCAATCATTTTGTAAGAATAGGCTTTTTGTTTTTTTTCAAATGGTGTGTATCTCATTCTAGAACATCAGTTCTTCATTTAATAGCGCCTTCAGTGAGGATGAAGCAGTTGTTATGCTATGCTCTTGCCTTGGATACTCTAATTATCCCTATGGAAATGGGGAGAAAAGAACCATGTGAGATCTATTTTTACAACATAGGAGTCTTGCCACTTGTAAGTACGTTAAACTGCTTATGATCTTCTTTTCAATCCATTAAAATAACATTCCTGAACTTCTTGAATGTCTGTTTATTACGGGGATTTTACAAAGCAGCAAACAGCAAAGTCAAGTACGCTTTGATACGCATTCAACAATGAGAAATAAGTCTGTTCCGTATGGCAGGCAATTTAAAATCTTCTCAGAGGACAAATGAACCATATTTCATGATTAAGCCTTCACGGTAGACCCAGGGTTTTTCAACCAGGTTGCAAATGACTCCAATTTGACAGGAAATTCCTTTTGAGCTCTACATTTACAACTAGTTCACATCGCGATCATGCATCATACCAAGTGCTTAAAAAACACTTCATTCCTCCAGGGGACAAAGCTGGTTAATAACTACAGGGTGTGCAGGTGGCATGGCTTTCACAACAATAGATTCACCCTCCTATATTATACTTTATGTAATGCATGAAAATAAGCAAAAAAAAAAAGTAATGTCTGACCTTAACTTACATTTTTAGATTTTTAGAAGCCTAGCCTGCTGACCAGTAATCAAGCCCCTTAACACTTCCATGGCCTGGAACTGTTTGAAAGGGCGTAATGGCGAAAGAAACTTTCATGCAACATAGACCTGCAGAAAATGCTAACAAGGCTAGTGCCAATTTCTCCTGTATGAAAACTGCTTTTCCCTTTCCCTGCTTTCCCACAAAAAAAAGAGACAATATTAGAAAACTCTGGTATGGGAAGAGTTTTTAATGTTTACCTCTGAGGGACAGTAAAACCCAAAGAAAGTAAATGAACACAAAAGGCGATCCGTTTCCTGATCCTGTGCAGCCCATTGTGACACTTAGCATCCCTTCAACAGCTTATAGCTTTATTTTCACATTTAAAAGCACCCCACTTCATTTACCAAACAGCATTCATGTTTACACTATCAACCAACATTAAGACGTATTTCCTCTGCCAACAACAATATCGTAGGTTTACTTGCAATTCTGAAGTTGTATAGGAAGTCAAATAACTTCCATAAAGGTCAAGACTATTGTCATTATTATTAGAAATCATGATCACATTGTTCAAATGTAATTCTTAGCTGGGCTGAGTGCATTGCACATGTCAGTTCACCTTTTATGTACAATGACACACTCAACGGTAGCACTGCACACAAGGGGTAAAATGTCTACCTGGCCAGAACGCAAACAATACACTTTACACGTTTACTAAAAAAAAAAAAAGAAGAAATCCAAACATTTCCACATGAACCATAAAAAGACAGCACAAACATCTCCGTCCCCGGGCCATTTTCAGGAGTTCTTGTGGTTACTCTGGGAGCACAGCTCACACAACTCACTTGATATGGTCATTACTGTTACATGCATTGAGGAAGGGTGGGGAGCTCATTCAACCTCTACTAAAATAATCGTCTCACATACATCTTGTAAATGTTTAACCCGGAGGAGAAGTACAACCTCTGTAAACAGCTTGTTCCTTTTTTTTTTTTTTTTTTTCCTTTTTTAAATATAAATATTAAAGTCGGCAATGTTAAGTACAACACAGCACATCGGAGTGCCGACAGAAGGCAGGAGCATATGAGCTACAAGCGTTGTGTCTCATGCTGTAACTGCGTCTTGTAAATAACCTTGTTAAAACGGCTTCCATCTGCTAAGACTCGACTGTCAACTACAGTGCTTTAAAATAAAGTGACTGCTTTGGAAAATGAGCTTAAAAGAAAAGAATCTTTCAAGAAGCAGGCATTGGTAACATAGCCTCCTCTCAAACATTTAGATGTGAGAGGGGAGGCCACGTTTGCCACATTTGGCGAATCATTTTCATTGATAAAAAGTGCTTGTAGTCCCGCATCATATATCTGACAAGCAAAAACAAAAACCTATTTACAGAATGTACACAAAGCAACTGGGCGGTAACCAAATTTTCTCCAGCGATACAGCAGTCTGTCAATCCATCAGTAGCACAGAGGAGGAGAACAAATCACACAATCCGGATGCACTGACTAAAACAATCTGAACACAAGATGAGCCCGTCACTAGAGTGTCAATTTTCCCTGCTTCCTACGTGCTGGTCGAGTCGAGTCGCACAGGGCGAGTCAGACTCACTGGGTGATGCCCTGGTTGGTGTACTAGTCATAGCCATTCTCCATGTAGAGCTCCTCAGCACTGCCCACGCCGTTGCTCACCTCTGGGGGGTGCCAAAGAATTAGGAAAAAAAAAGTCAGTGAGGCACATTCCATTACAATTGGAAAAAAAATCTAAATCGTAGCATTTCAACCCATATCGGTTCGTATGAAAACACCAGAGCAGCCTGTCTCCAGTTGCTGTATTTGCTAAAAAAAAACCCAGCAAAGATAAACAGCTTTGGCCTGTCTGGCACCAAAATAAAAAGATAAAAAGCCACTGAGTAAATGAATGTAAGAATGAGTGAACAAACATTTGGCAACGACGTGGCTGTCAGACTTACCTTTTGCCCCCCAGCACTAGAGGCTGCCTAGACAGAATGGGGTGTCTATAAGCTCCCCTACACATGACGTTGTCTCCAGTGTGGGATGGGAGGGGAGGGGAGGCGAGAGGGGGGT
>OOFE01013525.1:0-13674 GCA_900323365.1 Monocentris japonica
TGCTTATTTGTTTCACTTACTTGTCTTAGCATTAGCTTATATGCTTATATGCTTTACTTATTTGTCTTAGCTCTTGTTTATTTACTTCACTTATTTGTTTAAATAAAAAGTAGGTAGCTAACTTATTGCACTTTTACCTTAGCACTGGTTCTGCTCTTAGATGCTTGTTTAGGAAGGAAATGCACTTACAGTTTCTGGTGACTAGTAGTTCTTTGCCTACCTATGTTGAATGCACTTATTGTAAGTCGCTTTGGATAAAAGCGTCTGCTAAATGCCTGTAATGTAATGTAATGTAATGCGCCCTGCCACACTGCAAAAATTGTTCAGGAATGGTTTGAGGAACATGACAAAGGGTTCAAGGTGTTGACTTGGCCTCCAAATTCCTCAGATCTCAATCCGATCGAGCATCTGTGGGATGTGCTGGAAAAACAAGTCCGATCCATGGAGGCCCCACTTCGCAACTTACAGGACTGAAAGGATCTGCTGCTAACGTCTTGGTGCCAGATACCACAGGACACCTTCAGAGGGCTAGTGGAGTCCATGCCTCGATGGGTCAGAGCTGTTTTGGCGGCCCGAGGGGGACCTACACTATATTAGGCAGGTGGTTTTAATGTTATGGCTGATCGGTGTATGTACAAACCAGGCTAATTGGGGGTGTTGGAAGTTATTTATAGTATATTGTGGGCATGATCATGAGGCTATTGCACGTGCACATAATTTCAGGATTATTGAGATCAAGAAAAAAACACACGCATGAACAGACCTATGCAGGGTTTTATAACACTGTATGCAATTTACCTGTTTTATGCGTACACAGATTTCTGCACCTAAATATACACGTTTTATCCATTTCGCCCCTGGTGTAGTTTGGTTGGAGTGAAAACCTGCAAACTCTTGGCCCTCCATGGCACGACTGCCCATCCCTGGTGTAGACAGCAGCACTGCATTACTTTAATATAAAAATCCTAATCACACAACAAATGTGTTACATTAATTTTATTTTCATACAAGAAATAAAAATCTTATTTACAAGCATTTTCACAGAATTATGACATGGGAAGGACAATGAATGTTTGGTAGAATTCTGAGTGCATTTCATTTCAGACGGGTCTTTTTCAGCGTGGGCGAGTCTGCTGCTACTTTGCGTTTGCGTGATGGAGTGCCTCGATTTTCCTCACAGGCAGGTAGGTAGTACAGCTCTATAGGTGGCGTTGGCTCCTGGAGGAAAGAAGAAACAGCTGTCTCATGACAGGAAATTTGCATCTAGTATTGAGTCTTGAAATCTTATTGGAAACAAAGTGAAAACTGCAGTACAAACAAGTGAAATTATCTCACCCCATTGGCAGATTTTATCACTTGCTTTAAGAAAAATTAGATTTTAAGGCTGGACACAGGAATAAATAATAGTATCCAATGATAAAACCCCATGAAGAGCCCCGCTAACCTGCATGAGGTAGTCTGCAATGTACTCTGGCTTCAAGCATGTGACTCCATGGGAGGCAGCATCTGCTACATCGACCCGGAAGTCTCCAGGCTTCAGCCGACAGAAGTCTGCAAACAGATGAGTGGCCTCCTTGTACAAAGACGGGGAGGGACTGGGGAGGACCTGGAGAGACATTAGAGATGAGAGCTAGCTAGCTAGCGATAGCTCTGCGTCTGCTTAATTCATCTGCTCTTATTTTGTCTTTTCTTAGCACTTTGCTCTGACGTGACCATGGTCATAGGAGTATTGACAGGGCACAAGACCTTGACCGCACTTTTTACTATTGATTACTTGTAATGTTTGTGATCTATGAAGTTAAGCTTATTTTACTGTTGCACTCTTTGAAATATTGAAGTATTGCAATACAAGTAGAACACTTCTTCTACATAATTTTGTTTTTCAAAATACAATTTGACGGTGAAAAATGAGATGCCAATACTTAAAACTTCCTGAGTTTGTACATAATGAAAGATGTTCTCCAACATGCAATTTGCTGTACGACACCAGAGAACATTGTTTCGGGAAATGTTGAAAACATCTTTCCCTCTGATAAAGAGCTGCATTCACTGTCTTTTTTGAAAACTGCTGTAGTCAATATTGTGATTTGAATTGTTTTCTCAACAAACTGCACAGCCCTGCTGAGAACAACCACTTACCTCTTACTAAGGCCTAACTGACAGTTGTGTAAAAGACATTTGATTTCTACAGCAATCATTCCTCCCATTTAAAAACTCAGTTAAGAAATTGATAGATGGTGTTGGATATGGCACAACAAATAAACAGGTAGCGACCTTCGCTCCACCAGACTGCAGTAACCGCCTGAATCCTGCTTCTCTGTTCTGGTCGATATTCAGCATGACTGTCCATCCGCTGAAGGCTCCCTGAGGACAAAGATACAGAGGCTTGTTTAGAGAGAAAAAATGTTTAATACTAGTAACAAATATGAAAAGGATGCTGTACAATATTAATATGACAGTAACTGAGATGGAGCCCTGTAACTTTAGTTGAGTACTATGTTTGTATGAGCCTGTACCTCCTGTTCTGAACGGTCTTGCAGGGCCTTTCTCCAGCGCATCGCAGCTAACGCCAGTCTCTTCTGCTGGGAGGTGATGGACGGCAAAGCATCCAGGATGGAGCAACTGCCCCACTCGTACTCATCCTCCTGGAATACCAACATAGGCACGCACACACGCGCACACACACACCTTTCTGTCATCGCTCCAATGCCCTTGCCTCCTCCACAGAGCTGTATTGTTATTCAGGGTGGGAAATTAACTCTGGCCACCAACCATATGCTGGCAATTTGGCTTAGGTTGGTAAGTTTGTCTATACACTCCCAGCCACTTAGGCAGATAGCCAGCTATCATTTGGATGTCCTATTTTATTCTAAAAAAAATCGAGCTGGCCGGTGTCTTGAATGTTGGGATTCCCAGCCATAGTGGCCAATGGATAAAGAGATAGATTCCTGACTTGCTTCAGGGTATCGGCAGGTTCCAGAAAGCCAAATTTATGACTGTTTAAGACCTTATTAATGCTACTATGAATTTAAGACCAATTAAAAAAACAACAAAAAACAAAGCCAACTAAACTTTCTGACTGAACATAGCTAACCTATAAATGGGCAGCGTAAGAAACAGGACAAGAGGAAATAAATTACTAAGGAACATGAAGTCCAACTGTGTTTAATAAAGCAGATCAAGTGAAGAAATGTGCAGCACAAAGAAACTAGTCATTGCATGGTGAAAAAATAAGACCTCTAATAACTCTTAAAGACATTTTGATACTTTTTAAAGGCCTTAAATTTAGCTAATTTATTGTAAGACTTTTTAAGGACCTGTAGGTATACCCTGTGTGTATGTTTTAAGAGTTGTCTGCTAGAAGCACTAAAACCATGAAGTGTGATGTTTAGATCCTGACCTGGATGAAGTGACCCACGGAGCGACAGGCCTCCAAGTAGGAGCGGTGCAGGATCCACTTGCCGGCAGCCATTGCTGCCAGGTACTTCTCGTTACGCAAAGGGTTCCCCACGATGATATGAGAACAGCTGGGGTCAAAAGACTGCTTGTCCAGGACTACACCCCCTGCAACCCCAAAGAGGAATAGAAAAAAAAAAAAAAAATCATTCAAAGACTGAAAAGTGTACAGAAGGACCGGGTGAGAAAGTCATAGGTTAGATCCCCGTAACAGCCATATGTCCTGTCCAATTGTGTGACAAAGACAGTCACCCCTACCCACTGACTCACTGTAAGTTGCTCTGGATAAGAGCATCAGCTAAATGCAAAATCCTTTGATTTTGCAGGGTAGAATTAAATAGAGATCACTGGTGAGCATCCCCTTATAAAAAAAGGGACTGGCTCATGTTACCCATCTGTCCCCTGCTCGAGAGGTTTCTCTTAATTATTTGTAAATCATGTATTGTGACCAAATATACTATAAGAGTTTAAATATTTCACTATGCTTTGTTGTGTTTGATGCCTGTCATCAACTTTAGGGTTAGGAAGAACAAGGAACATAATGGAAACAAGTCCATGTGCTATGCTTCACAATTGCCACAGTTAGCCACTGTATATGTTTTGCAGGCACAAGTTATAACAAGTATTCAGCTTGTGGTGTGTAGCACAATACATGAATCACTGCAGACACTGAGCTTGCATTCTGCAGAAGGAAATCTTCCTAGAGCCCAGGGGTGGTTGCCTTTTCAATCATTAGGGATTAGATTCTCCGACCTCCAGTCTGTGATGTTACCTTTCTCCTGCCGTTTGAAGACCTCCTTACTGTTGCAGGCCTAATTAGGAGAGAGACTCACCAAGCTCCTCTATGAGGTGACTGTAATCAATGCGTTCCTGAGGGCTGAGGGAGGAGAGCTGAAATCTTGGTGGCTCCTTTTCTTCCTCACTCTCCTCCTGAGGGAAAGAAATGACGTTTCTAGCATCAGTAGCTTGTTTGGAACAACAAGGGAGAGCAATGAAAGAGAGCGTACAGGGTGTATTACAAATGCAGCACTGTGAATTACAAATTATAGATCTTATGTAATTGTGTTTGTATGTGTATGTATAGAAGTAGAGAGAATACAGTTCTGGACCGCTGAAGTACTACATGGTCAGTGCACACTGGTATCCTCAACGCAAATAATTTAAACAACAATATTTGGTCATGTGCATTATTGCCCCAGACAAAGATTATTTGCATCAAGGCTATGAGAGTGCAACAAGTTCTTGTTATTGAAATGGTTGTGCGCGTTCACCTGTGGTTCTGGTGGCACCGGAGGCTTGGCGAGGGGGAAGGCTATGCTGGGGGCTTTAGGAGTGAGGATGTCACTTTCTGGTTCCTCCACTGGAGGGGTCATGACCCTCTGGCCCATCTGCTGGTCGATGACATCACAAGCGGCTGAAAGTGGGTAGGGCATTTAGAGTTAAATGTAGACATCAAAGACAAATGTATTCATTTTTTTTACCAAAAGATCAGACTTTGTCAGAAGCCAAATTCTTATTTTCCTGTCATTATACATGTTTATGGTGACTTTACCCCTTTTTTTAAAGCCATAGGCAAATATACAAAGCCCTCTAAAGTAAACTGACAGTTCAGTGTGTATTCTTGATCTCCTTCTTACCCATCTCCACCAACTCTGAGTCAGTCATGGAGTCCCTGAGCTGAAGGCAGATTTCTGATTGGGCGGTGGGGGGAGGGGGTATTGCGAAGGGCTCAGAGTGCTGTGAGGGGCTACCGGGCCACTGTAAATTGTCAGCCAGCTTGGCCCTCTCTTCCCTGGCAGTAGGGTCATCCCAAACTATCTGTTCACTCTGGGATGGCTCTGTGTTTAGGTCCATGAGTGCTTCTCTGGGCACCCTGGAGGAGAGAATGATCAAATGGGTTCAATACAAACTGGGAGTGTGTGAAGCCTATGAAGCAAATTCTCCAGGGTAATTGATACTAGACCTTTTTTAAACTTTTAATTTAAACTTTTAATTTAAATCTTTATTTATCCAAGGAATATCAACTGATCATGCATGCATCAACACCCTGCTACACAGTCACACAGTTCCACCTATTTACACCTCGGAACGGTCCAGTAAAAGCACAATCTTCAGTTTCTAATCCCCTCCAATCCCCCTCAACTCCACCTTTCTAACAGTGATGCAAGCTGGCTTCTCCAACCTCTAGCCTACCACCACTCTGCTGTTACATTGTCTACACTGTCGAAGGTGTACAGTCTTAGCATGCACTGAACATGGTTGCCTGGCTGACACATTTGCTGCATTGCACTTTGCACTATTTGAACTTTGGAATAAAATGGACTTACATTCCCATCCTTCAGTTTCCTAGCTCTTACTACTATCCAGTCCTAACAGTGAGAGAGTTGCCAGTTTCCATGTTAAAGTTTGTGACCATAAATTGACTGTATCCCACAAGTAGGGAGCTACCTCAGAGCTTCTAGTGTGCGTCTGCTCCCACTGCGTCCAACCCGGGACGCGTCAGGCGTGTGGGGACCTGAGTCGGCCCCTCTTGAGCCCATTCTGGTGAGCCGGGCTGAGGCACGCCTCCCCGTGGTCAGCTTGGTGGCTGACATGATCTCCTGGAGCTGTCTTTGCAAGTTCTCCCTCATTTCCAGAGTTTCTGACATATCTAAGGAAAAAGATAAGCAAGCAAATTCATCACTATGTTCATATCATAAACTGTTAACAGTCCAGTTAAGGTAGAAGCTATTTGGAATTAAATTAAGTACTTTTGTACTGAGGTACAGAAGTACCTCAGTACAAAAGTACTGATATTACAGCAGTTAGGATCAATTCACACTAGCCCAGAGATGTGTGCAACACAGTCACATTACTCAGAAGGGTTAAGAAAGGAATTAAGAAATTAAGACATTATTTTCTTCCACATATGGTAACCCACCTGTCCTCTCTGTGGTGTCCTGTGCCTCTTGATCTACCTCTCCATTACTTACACGACGGGAGGTTGTGGCTTCTTCCATGGCACTGTGATCAGACTGAAGGAGAGACAAAAATTAAAGGAGGGATATCCCCATGCCCACCAGGATGGATGTGAGTTCAAAGTACCGAATGTGGCTCCTGCTGTTGCTGAGCCACAAAGTGTATTTGAAGTATGCCGCTCTTTTGTTAAAAGTTGGATTAAAGTTACACTTCAAGCTCTTGCTCTGACCACTAAAAACAGATTAAGCTCTCAGCACTGTCAGGAACATGCAACAATATGTCAGCATGAGGTTCTGGGTGGAAACATAGCCTTTGTTTTATGTCGAGTATACCAAGAGTGCAGGGTCAACCACAGCTTTTTAGCATCTTGCTCAAGAACACTTCAGCAGGGTTGATTGCTGACACGGGGGCTTGAACCCGGGTTGATGTCAGCCTCCATACTCACTATGCCAACCTGCTGCCTCAGTGACCTGAATCTTGACTTTGGCCACAAAGTATATACAAACACAAAGATGAACTACTTTTTGAGACCGACCTTGTTGTCCTGGGCCTCAGTGATGTGCTTGAGTTGGGTGCGTGAGAAAGGCGGGGACCTCTGGGAGCTGTCTGGCACCTGGCTGAGGTTCAGGCTCATCTTTGGGTTGTAGGTGAAAGGATACAGAGACTCCGAGACATGCCTCTGCTCCTCAGCACACTGCACAAGACGGCACCAGTAGGTTGTTAGTGCCCACACACTACATAAATGTGTATTAGAGCTGTCACAAGAATTAAGTTAATGAAACCATTATGAGGGAAAACTCAAAACTGAAACTTCCTGTCTACGAAATTAGCAAAGCTGTGTGTGATTAGCTATCCTGCTATTAAATAGGATGCTAACTTTGTTCCCCAGGTGATGTATGCAATGTGAATACTAAATGCTAATAGGATGCACAGAGCAGTACCTACTACCATTACACTGAGGTCCCAGGTCAAAATCGAAAGTGCAGCCTAAATCACCTTACACATCAAAATCTTCATGAAGACAGAATTTCTTTACAAGCCTGTGTAAGCAATATCAACAAAATATTCTGCAGAATTTCAAGAGAGGTTTCTTGGTTGACAAAGTGCTCTGATTTAAAGCTGAATAAAAGCAAAAACACTTGCTAAAGAACAGTGGATGTACATTCATTACAAAATCTCTATATGCACCACTGAAAATGAAACAATCATTTAGATTTGTTGAGAAGAACTGCGATTTAGTGATCATCTACGATCATACAAGCAGAATATCATAGAGGATATGGTGCATCAGAGCAGGACTTTAATTGTGCAAGTGTTTCTGAGGCAGTGTCGGTAATGTCAACAGGAAAGTGCACAATATCAAATCTGATTTTCCATCCAGCTACTGCACTGTTGAAAGTTTTGAATTCATTTGAAGCTGAAAGAAATGTCAGCCCTACTGCGAGTAGTAAAATGTTCACATCTCTCTGTGTAGTGCTCCACAGAGTAACAGTATACTAGAGGTTGGGTTTCATTTATATTTGATGCTGGGAAACCTACAGCCTGTAGCCAGTGTTGGGACACCACATGCAGCCCTCTCTCCTTCACTCCTCTGTACTCCCGTGTGTTGTCCCCCACACGGCCCTGGTAGATGTAGTGGGTCACCGTGTCGTCACAAGACCACCTGAACAAAGTTGAGAGAGATATACGCTTATTAAACTGATGAAAGCTAGGAGGCGATCATCGTTTATTAACTCAAATCTGTGGTCATATTTAACGTCAACTTAATTAGAGTTTGATTGCGAAGACGTGTTGAATACCTGAAGTCTGCTCCGAGTGAGGCGGCAATGGCATTTAGTTCACCTTGCATTTTGCTCAGCTTCTTTCCCACACAGATCACAACACCAGTCAGGGGACTGGGTTCCTTCTCTGGGATCTGTACACACAAAAATGGGAATCCTTTTGTTTGTATGTGTCTCGGGCGATATCTATAGTCTACTCTATCATATGTCCACTGTCCCCTTGTACTAAATATGCAGTTCTTTTGTCTTGTATGTTCATGTGTATTCACCTCCTGCTCAGTTGTCCTGAACTGCGGACTAGCGGTGAGTGCCTGCATGTCTGAGGTGTGGCTGCGGGTGCTGTTGGCCAGAGCCACCTGCAGATTCCTATTGATGACATCAGTCAGCGGGGTTTCCACCTTCTCTCCAGGCTTAGACCGTCCCCCTGGAGTGTCCAACGCTCCTAGTGCATCCTAAACAAAGGGACAGCCAATCTATTTACAGTATATTTATGTCAAACAGTAACTGTCACAGACATCTCTCAAACATCGGTACAGAATATATTGCTACTAGTCCATCATGCATAACACAACCTAAATCCTAGAGTTCATGCAGTTTTGAGTGTAACAACCCAACACTAGCTTGTGGATCAACACCCGCCATTTCATTCTTTAAACCCAGAGCTGTGGAAATCCGACCTTGACGTTGAAGGAGGGTCTGAAAAGCTGATCTCTGCTGAGGAAGCGAGAGGGAGTGTCCAGATGCTGGAAGGGCTCCTTCTGAGGGGGGTTCCTCCTACTACTCTCCTGGCCTCGAACGGGGGTACTGGTGTCCTCTTTGGGCTTCATCTGGTCCAACACGGAGCGGAACATCTTGCTCTGGAAGCGGCCCGTGTCCAGAGGGGTAATGGCCTTGCCACTCTGCAGACCCAGCAAGGGGATCTCTGGGGAGGAACGCACTGGAGGAGGCATTAGTGGCTTCTGAGAACCACCAACAAAACTCTCATCGTCCCTCTCTGTGGAACAGGAAAATAAAGTCATTCTCACAACGCATGAAGCCATGACATGCCTGACAAAATTGGGCCAATAACAACAACAAAAAAAAAAAGACAAAAAAACATCTTTAGCTTACATCATCTGCCATGCTCTACATCCATCCAGATGCAAATCAAACCAAATCAAATGCTTTTGCTAATACAAATAAGCTTCTACCAGAGGCATCACTCTAACCTGGTGATGGTGGTAGGTCAACTAGAAAACGCTCCTCCTCTGCCCTCTGTCCTGTCCTTGCAGACTCTAGTATCCATCGCATGGTGACAGCTGGAAGACCCCATTTCTTTGCTGCCTGGTATTTGGTGCCTTCTGGGCTCTGCAACACCAGGTGAGTGCTGGCCAGCATGCCTTTCTTTTGGTTGGCCATGCGCACAAAGTAATCCTGCACACTGCAGGAGGGAGGGGAAGAAAGAGACAGGTCACTCACAATGGTCAGGCCAACTGAGGGTAGAAGTATGAAGTAAAACAACTGAATTTGTGTTGGAATGGTTTGTCCAGCCCAGTGTTTCCTTTGCATTCATTTAGCTGCAGTGTGGAACTGTTCCAGGAGCAAACCCAGATCTCAGGACCAAAATACCCTTCCCCCATGATCTACAAAGAATAACTCTACAAGAAACTAAGCTCCAGCCCCTAATGTTTACGTGTGCAAGTAAAAGAGGGTGTGTGTGTGTGTGTGTGTGTATGTGTGTGTGTGGTTAGACTGCAAGGTAGCCGTACTTAGCTCCAAGGTGCTTGGCCAGCTCCACCAGGGACTCCCTCTCGGCTCCGGTGAACTGGCTGACAGACAGAACACAGTCTTTGAGAGGAGAGTGGCCCTCCATCACAGGAACTGGGGTGAACAAAGCGTTGGAGGAAAGCTGCAGAACACACTCCTTTTCCACACACATGGCCTGAAAAACATAAACAAGAGAAAAATATGACCATAAGGTATAAAACTTACAGAGCACTTTCATACCACAAAACCCATAGAAAGATGCCTTTTAAAATCGAGCATTTTATTTATCCCGGAAGGAAATTCAATTGTCACAGTAGCAACAAAATTGAGATAATAGAAAGCTCTCTAATAAAATAAGAATACTGTATTTGCCCCCCTGCACAATCACCTGACATATTAACACATGAAAGAGAAATCATAATGAATGCTGTGCCCCCCTCTATACAAAATCAACATTTGGCACAGCAAGCAAACAATGGGGTTGCCTGGAGAATAAAACGTGTCTGTAATCTTACCAGCCAGGTGTCAGTGACCACCTCGTCCACTGTGGCCTCCACCTCACAGCCTAACAGAGGGACCACAGCATAGTCTGCAACAGCTCGTGTACGACCCACCAGCACCCTGCCTGCATTCTCTGTCAGCAGCAAAGAGAGCTGGGCCTCAGCCTCAGTACCAAAGCCCACCAAGAGGAAACGCTTCCCAGCAAACAGGCCTGCCTCGCTGGCCTCCTGCAGGCTGGAGTCTGGCTCTGGTCCACAGGTCTGGTCTGGGGCCCAGGGCCCAGGTTGGGGCTCAGCAGCTGTACTGCTGTGCCTCCTGCTGCTGCCCTCTGCTGCTAGGGGCATTTCAACTAGAGGATAAAAGGAGAATAAAATTTAGTCTGTTGAGTTCTACGCAAGGAATAAGCACGGTTATTGATTATAATCTCACATAAATAGATGTAATCTTATATAGATGTTCAAAGCAAATTTAACTAACTCTAACCCTATGAAATGTCCTCATAACAAAAACATCACAGAGCTGGCAAAAAACACTTCATTTAGTCTTTGCCTCTACACTACAGATGCTCACCTACTGTACGGTCGTCATCCATGTACTGAGACAGCAGATCCTCCTCTGCCCTCTTGTGCCTGGGAGTGCTGGGGCTGGCGAAAGGGGGAG
Organism: Monocentris japonica; assembly: GCA_900323365.1. NCBI lineage: Eukaryota > Metazoa > Chordata > Actinopteri > Trachichthyiformes > Monocentridae > Monocentris > Monocentris japonica. Next base: position 11,103 of record OOFE01013525.1, read on the forward strand.
CGGCTGAAGTGAAGCTGGATCGGGAGGTGGGGGTGGGAGGGGCAGACATGGCTACAGCAGCAGCAGCAGGGGGTAGACAGTCAGGATGGAGATAGCCCACCTCTGCAAGCAGCCTGCCTCTGGAAAAACTGTCTAGCAGCCACTGCACTGTGACTACATGGGGCCTAGGAAATAGCATGCAGAGACATAAGGCTTTTAGCACCTACACATCAGCAAGCCCTCATTTATTTTGCTTGCCCTAAACTTGTTGAACTGCAACACGGCCCCACTTCCCTGGGTATTCAATTTAACGCTCTTCTTCTGTATTGTGTCATTATTGCACAATACATGTATTGTGTTGCATGCCTTCCTGCAAACCAAATTTTCCAGTAGGGACAATATGGTCTTGAACTTTGAAGGCAGCCCAATAAGCTTAAAATGAGATCATGAAGGTATGAATGAGGGGAGAGAATATACAAATAGTAAAACATTTCAGTAGTTCAGACCTATGAGTGGCTTTGGACAGGAAGGTCTTGAGGTCCTGGTCTGGCTCTCCTATGACCACATGCGTTAGGTCTTCACTGGGTTGGTTGAAGCGCAGGCCACCTGCGGCGTTCACCAGGCGCCGCAGCTTCTCCAGTTTCTTCCCTGGCAGGCCGCACAAATACAGCTGCATGGAAAATAAAAATTGTGAAATAACACACCAAATTTGTCTTTGTTTCACAACTTCAATCAGAAAAGGATTAGAACATGAAATGAAATACATAAAAATCAGCATAAGGCAACCACTCTTCCATGTGATTTTGAGCAGGAATTACTGCCTTTTTTACTGCTAATAACTATCAAGAGAAAATGGAGGCCCTCTATTTACCTTACAGCCGTCCAGTATATCATCAGCAGGGCAGATGGTGAGGTCCAGGCTATCTATGGGGTCTGGAGCTTCCAAACGGCTGAGGGTGCCGTTGGTGAGGGCTGTGTCATTTATTGTCATGCTGGCATTGACAGAGATGTGGCTCAAGCCCAACAAAGATGGACCCTCTGGAGTTGAAAAACAAACAAAAAAGAAAGTCATTATTACAATATATAGGTCTAAATATCCAACTCTGAAACACACTACAAGAGAAAACTGTTGTGTACAACTCAAATTACACTAGTAAGACAAAAGGGCAATGTTACTAAATAAATAACAAAAAATGGACTGCAGATCATCGGCTCACCCTCCTTCTTGCTGGCGCCAGTAGGGGTGGAAGTGTGCGGTCGGCTGGCCTTTGCTGCACTGCGCTCCACAGTGTAGCGGCTCTCGTCCTGACAGAAGCCCTTGTCTATGCTGTCAAACAGCCAATGCAAAGATACGCAATACACATTCCACTTCTGCGCACACTCATACTTCTGACCTGCAAATGAACACAAATAATCAGAATCTATTTAATAGTAATGCAGATACTAATTGCACGACTATGGCTAAAATGATAATTCTGGTTAGACTGCTAGATATTGTGATAACAATAATTAGTTATGATTATTGGTCTTGATTTGGAAAAAAGAATTATTTTATTGCACTTTTTGCATTTTATATCAACATCTTCACTATTTTCGACTACAGCTAGTGCTCTACTGTACATTAAATTAATTAAATGTTTCAATAATGCAGAATTCTACAAATATTAATTGTGGAAATTAAAATCCCAACATACAATCATACACAATTAACTGTGCAGCCCTAGCACTAACTGAGCATTATGAAAGAATGAGGGCCAGTGGGCCTGAACTGTTGGTGACTTGCCTGTTGGCTCACTAACGATGAGGTGAGTGCACTCATTCATTTTGAGCTGACCAGTGTAGCTGGCTCCATGCTGCTGGCACAGACGCTGCACCTCTTTGCGCTCCACACTGGAGAGGCCTGTTACACAAACAGTACAGCCACGCAGCACAGGGCACATATGCTCCTCCATAGGCAAGTCTGTATACCTGAAAAGGCTGAGGGAGACAGACAGAGATGGGTTGCCGGTTGGTATCTACATTTAAAGAGCTTCATTCCAAAATTAGATAACTGCCAATTTAAAGGATAGTGGGTAACTTAAGCCTGTCGTTGACAAAATGCCATTTTTACAGACTGGATTCTCTATATTTTAGTGATATTGAATGATGAATTTCAGGTAATTACTTTTTCATTTCATTCAAATGAATATTTTGGATTAGAATTCATTTGTCCAAGTAAAGAATCATAAAATCTGCATGTTTATTTCCAGAATTAGACTAGATTATTGTTATTATGATAAGGAAATGTACAACTATGTCAATCTAAATGGCAGGTCACCAACAAACAAATCAGCTGCAATAGGCAACCACTTCATGAACTTTGTCATGCAGATATCAAAACAGATGTTTGGAGCGTAAATACCTGTCCTGAGATCTCTCCCAGCAGGTTTTGATCCATGTGGGCAGCAGGATGGGTTTGCCAAGGCTGGCAGCGACCAGGTATTTCTTGCTGCCCACCTCCCCTGCTATCAGGTGAGTCACAGACACATTAAGGTCAAGATAGACCCGTCCGCCCATTAGCTGCACCAAGTCCATTACCTCGGTCTGTAGACAC
>OOFE01013525.1:17798-48594 GCA_900323365.1 Monocentris japonica
GGATGTGATGGAGGAAGAAGATAAGAATGGAGGAGAGATTGGTTTTTATATATATATATACTGTATATATATATATCCCTCAGTCTTTCAAAGTCTTTATCCCACAAAAAATAAATCAACAGTAAAAAATATATTCATACAAAAAGTAAACTATTTTTGTGTCATTGGAAGAAACAAGAAACAAGCACAAAAACAAACAAATGTGGTCATCGTTTAAAACAATTAGAAAGTGTTTATGAAGACTTGAGCGCTGGAGAGGAGAGTGATACTTGAGGTGTTGCGGACATTTTGGTGACAGTCAATGACAGCCAGTTCTCCTCGGACTCCCTCTCTCCATCCCCTCGTCTGGGAGCTGAACAGTCCCTCTGAGCTGGGGCTGAGAAGCTGCAGGGCAGTCTGGGCGCCTGAGCATGACTGTCTGAGTGTTTGGTCAGCCCTCGTCTCCAATGTCGTTGTCCACGGGGGGTGGGACGTTGGGCATTACTGTGGCGCCAGTTCCTGCTGTAAGGTAGCCTGCTACTCCTGGACCTAGACGTGGCAGGACAACAGAGTGGATAAGACACAGCGAGCGGTGTGACCAGGCTGGTCATCTGGAGTACTAATGGTTAGCTACTAGGATGTCTTAAACTAAAACACATGAGGGTGGGGGGTATCAGGGAAAGAAATGAACTTTTTCAGAGCGCATTTTTTGCCCCCATCATCTGATTTTTGGTCCTTTTTGGGTGCAATTATGAACCGTAACAACCGTAACCGAAACCGTAACAATCTGAGATCATTTCTCCTCAACTGTCTGGTAAATGATTGAAATGAAAAACCTATTTTCCTATTTTATTTTCATTTCGCGTACGCCAGTTAACAAGAGTCAGTTATAGTACAAACTGGAACACATTTGTCTCAATTCATTCTTTTCGTTGATGCAGTGGTTTGTGTGGACTTGGCATTTTCTTTAACTGCTGCCAGCACGGTTCCAAAACTTTCTACTGCTTCAGGTTGCATTCTTGGTTGTTTTCTGATCGGAAAATGCTCAGTTCTTCTCACCCAGAACACACTAGAAATCCCACGCACTCCCACCTAAGGTGACCCATGGCCATGGGGACTTTAGTTGCATTCATGCATGAATATATGACAAGGAAAAAAATGTGAACAGGGTGAAATGCAAAAAACGTATTAATTATTTATTAATTCCACAGCCATTTTATAATAATTTCTGACCCTGGTGTTAATGTGGTACAGAGTTAGTGGATGCAGACATCATGTTTTATGGGCTGATGCTAGGATGTTATCTTCTCACAATCAGCCTTGTGAAGATGGGGAGGTGGGAATAGAGTGTGGGACAAAGATGGAGGTAAAGAGGCAAGGGATGGCAGAAGGAGCAAGGTCAAAGTCTACCTGCATCTGAGCAAGAGAGAGGAGGGCTGTGAGGGCCCAGCTCAGGTGTCTAGAGCCCACCTCGCAGGGGGCTACTGGCGGCCAGGAGAGAAGGAGTGGATACCCCTGAGGAGGAAATGTAGTGGAGAAAGAGGAAGGGAAGGGCACAGCGAGGAAGATAGAGGAGGTACAGAGAAAAAGGGTTGCAGGGTTGTAAGAAAGGCACTAAGCAAAAGTGAGGAGTCAGCCACAAGGTGGTTTTAAGGAAAAAGCAAAGCACTGATTCAACATCAGCTCAGAGAAAGGCACTCAAGACTTACCTTTTAGAAGATTTCAGCAGCTTTGCTTGTTAAGCATATATTGGGTTTTGTGATATGGTATAATTGTGTAACTGTGGGTCAAGGTAACAGCAATACTGTACCTGTCAGGTAGCCTGCAGTCTGAGACTCAGAGATGAAAAGGTCATGTTTCTGGTCTTTGAAGGCACTCCACACTGTGGACCTGGCTAGAATCTCATTCACCTGCAAAGCAGAGGTCAGTGCAGTGGTTTCAAATTAGATGAATGCCAGCACAGTGGAATCTGAATCAACGTAAAACACAAGATGAACAATGCTACTATCCATCCAACAGTTGTCATTAATGATGCTGTATCCTAATATACCTGTTCTCCATACTGCAGACTGCGTGTCATGGACTTGAGAGCCTTTACTATCTGGGCCTTGGTGGCTGAAGGGTTGTCTAACGTCTCCAGGCCTATTCCTTCCAGTAGCTTCAGGAGGTAAGGCACCAGCTCCACTCTTAGAGCCTGTGGAGTTCATCACGGCATGCATCCATTATCAATTAAATAACACTACCTGAACATCAAACATGGCGTGAGAAAATACAAAAAACACAAAACCAGTTTACCTGTGCTACAAGGTCCGTCTGCTCCTTCTGGAACATGCGGTTGAGAGCTTCACAAGCCAATCCGGCCATGTCCGCCCGAACTTTCATTCCAGTCATCAGGGGGCCAATAGTCTCCAGAGAGGCCATGGAGCGTACACACAGCTGCACACACAAAACAGGATGCCATTACATTAAGATGTATCACCATGCCGCGACGAGACAAACTCATGGGCCTTTTGAATACAAAGTTCCTACATTTTCTCAAATCCAAACTCTTATTATTCCAAGCCTTCCTGACATTCCTGACTGGATTTCAAGATTTTGGTTGGCATTCATCTGTCAGCTAGCCTATATCAGTACAGTTCAGGATAATTCTTCACATCAAGTGTCAATAGGTGACGTGACAGTGCATCTGGAAATGAACAGTTCCTGATTAAATTCATTTCCCATACCTGTGTCGGACTCCTTTGACTGATGTGACACACTGTGGAACGACATCTAATCTACATCTTCTGCTTGAGTAAGCTACAGGGTCTGCTGGCTCACCTCATTGTCAGAGATAACGTGGATGAGGCGGATGGAGCTCTTCGGCACGGCGTTGTTCTTGTGGTTGAGTGCTGCCAGGATGCGGGGCAGGTGACCGAGAGGAGGAACCTGGTCGGCCAGCTGGCTCTGTGTGCTGAACAGACACACTGCTGCCGTGGTAACTGTCTCCAGGGCCTCACCCTGCAGGAGACCAGAGGTGTCGGTAAGAAGTGAATAATGCTGGCATATGAAAACAGAAATATGATCTTTGTTTTATTTGTGTGCGTCTGTTTCTCGGTGAGGCTCACATTGGGGTTGTTTTTCTCCAACAGCTCAGTAAGGGTCTCCAAGAGGGACACCAGGAACTCCCGTGGTTTGCGCAGGACCCAGCCTGGCTGAGCGATAAAGATACGCAGGAAGACTCCTCCCACTTCCAGCTCACCCTGTCCTGCTCCATACGCCACAGTGAAGTCTTCTGGCAACTGAAAACACAATAGTTTAATGTCTCATTGGAGAGGGATGGGGGGGTGTAGAGTGGCATGTGGTGGGTTGGTGTGGGGAGAAATGGGGTAAAAATGATGACAGTGTAAAATGGTAGTGTTATGACAGTATTGTACAAACTCTGTCTCAAGACAAATGTCACATTCAAGCATATATAACATATGACTATTCTAAGGCATCTATGCATGATTGCACTTACTCTCCAGTTCACATCAGGATTATCCTTCTGCTGTTTAAAGTGCCTGGAAAAGATAAGAGAAAGTAAAGTACATGATATGAAGAACATAATTTAAGACAACTATGGTGGCAATACTCGTACTTATAACTAGGATACTGGACTATCTCACGGCTGTCATCTTGTTGGCTACTCTGTTAGCTGCGAGTAAAATAGTTTAATTGGACAGTATGTCATACTCAAGCATCATCTCTCGGACAGTGGTGGAGACAGTCTCCCTAGAGCTGTCATTCCAGATTAGCTCAGGGTTCTCGTGCGTTCCCTCAAATATGTGCACTGCTGCCTCGGCGTTGTCTCGCATGGCATCCATAAACACACCCGGTAGGAAGCGAATCAGCGTCAGCCGCACCTGGGAGAGAGCAGGAGATGAAAGGGTTTAGAAAGGATACATGAGAGGCCAATTAGTCCCCAAAATATTAAGCATCCAGATAGAACCACTGTGAGTATTAAAGTGACAGTGTTTCTGTAAATTAAACAGATTGCAACAAGTACACGTCACCCCCCCCAAACGATGCAAGCACCCCTTGGGGCAATCAGTATCTAGATGCATTACCATGCACCATGCAACTGTCTGGGCACAGACAGTTGTCATAATCAGAGGTCCAAAGAACAGTGGAAAAATAACAAGTCACTGTTTAGGCTCACCTTTGGCCCAACCAGCTTGTCTGAGGTCATCTTGGAGAAGAGCTCTGCGGTCTGCGAGCGAACCTGCGGGTGTGTGGAGTTACAGAAGAGGTCCAGCAGGTAGATCAGAGCACCTGAAAGGTCATCAGGACAGAGAGGTTACTATGAGCAGCCTAACACTCTGCATTTACATAAACAGGGAATACTTTTCACACAAACAAAAATGTAGTAGTACACTGACCTTTGGCCATAGCCTCTTTGACTATCTTTGTATTGGAGGTCAAGGCATACAGGGTTTCCAGCACAAGTTGCCTGCCTAAAAGTAGCAAAAAGAATAAAATGCAATGTTTTTCTGCAAAGACACAAAATTGTGATAAAAAAACCCACATTTCTGTCTGAATGAGTAGGTGCTCTTACTGGAAGGGAGAGAGTACAGCAGCACCAGAAGGTTGGACAACACCAGGGACTCAGCAATGTTGCTCACACATTCTTGGTTGGATGTCACAGTATTCACAACCTATTGGGGTAACCAATACAATTAAAACATATCTGTTTCTTTCAGAGAAAATATGGATTATCAAAGAGTTTGGCTGTACGTACCTCCAAAGCCAGCTGCTGCACTCGACCAGCTCCGTGAACCCGCAACAAGGAGAAGAGCAGCTTGAAATGGCCGATGCACTCTGACTCTGAACCTGTAGTCATACAGAGAGCACTGCTTAGAAGAAGACCACCTAGCATAATTCATCCATTTGAATTCCATAACAGGATATTTGTGTTCTTCTTAAGTCAAATTAGGACTGTCATGTCTCACCAGGGTTGTTCTTGATGACGTTACGGAGGGCCTCCAGGGCCATCTCAGCGAAGCGGAGCCTCTCAGCATGCTGCTGGGACTCCACCTTGTTACTCTGGCTCATGGCCAGTAAAGTGTGGAGGTACTGGGCCTGGGAGCCAATGTAGTCCAGAAGACTAGCCGCAAATGCCTTGGGAAACTTAACACAGAAGGTAGAACACACCATTATAGCATGGCCTGCTAAATGAGAAAGAATACTGACGATGAAATCTGCTGTCAGGTAATGCTAAGTTCAATATTATTAAATTATACATCATAAGTGTTGGGAAGGGACAAACGACACAATAAGCAGATTGAAAGTGGCCTTAAAACTTAAAATGTACTTTTACTCACTTCAAGTGGAAAAGAGGGCTGCTCGTTGTAGACCCGGACAAAGATCTCTCCCACTATCAGCTCTTTACCATGATCACTGAACACAAACTCTGCACCAAAGCTTTTGTCATTGTCTCCCTAGGAAGAGACCAGAGATGAGGCATGAAGAAATGTAGGAAACCCAATAATTGAATGATCACAACCATCTAGATTACAGGGTTCCTACACATTTGTCATTTCAAAACTCCACACTTAATTTCTTGACTGGATTTGAAGAACTGGTCAGTGTTCAATATGATGTATGTTGATAGTGGCTGGGCTATATGACTGCCACCTAGGCCAAATCACTATATAGATGAAGATATTCCTTCACAACCAGAAATATCACAATATGGAATAAATGTGTAGTCAGATGTGCATCAGGACAGCTAGACAATATTTTCACATACTTTACCAGAGGTTTTATCCAATTCCCAACCGTTTCAAGACCTGGAAATGATCACACTAACTTCCACACTCGCCAAGTCTTTCAAGACCTGTGTATGAACTCTGTAGAAAATGAGTACTCAGACAGTCATTCGGTCAGTCAGTTACCCTTTTGATGTTGCCCTCCTGCTGTCCCTCCAGGAACTCCAGCAGCTCGGCTCGTGTTCCATTGTTCCAGATCAGGTAGGGGTTCTCCGAGTTACTATTCAACAGCTTCAGCACCTATGCACACAGCGGGGGATATGGAACACAGGCTGGTGTGTGTGTTTATGAACGCACACGCTTTGTGGCGTGTCTACTCACATCTGTGACTGTGACCTCCCCTCCACCTCTACAACCCACCTCAGCAGGAGCTCCTGTTCCCAGCTTCCTAGCGATGTACGGTGTGAGCATGGCGGCCAGGCTCTTGCGGATGGTGGGGTTCTCTGGAGGAGCTCCATCCACTCCGTTAGTCTCCGGCAAAGCAATGCCCCCCTCTGGGGTGTGAGGTGTCTGGGTGTAGCCCCCCAGGCGGCTGAGGGCCACCAGACTAAGCTTGGCCAAGCTGTTGGCAACCTCCTGCTGGTTGGTGTCCTGGCTAGCTTGCACGCCGCTCTCCTCCAAAGTGTAGTCATAGTTGAAGAGGTGGACCAGCAGGTGCCAAAGCACACCGGCATGGTACAGATGGGTCTGTAGAAAGAAGTCCACTGCAAAGGAGCTGACGCATTGTACTGCCAGGGCTGCTGTCTTTGGGAGACCCTGAGAGGAGGGAAGAGAACAAGGAATCACTGTTGAGAGAAAATACATCTTGAAAACCTATAAGCAGGGGTCTGGTTAAGTGTAAGGCTAACATTAAGAGGGGTTGTGCCCAGAGATGGTGAAATGGTTAAGACCCCTGCCTGAAACTGCAATGAATCTTACACTTGAATCCTACAATTGTCTTCTCTACCCCATTCCTCTCACCATTCCTTGTTTCTTAATAAAGAGAGTACTGGGAAGAATGAAGAAAAAAAATAGTAAGTGCAATACCCTCACCTTTCCGTAGTAGAGAATGTGACAGAGGTCCCTGATGATATTGGGCAGTTCGATGATCTTTTCCCTGCATTCCTCAAACTGAGCCGCTACGCTGTAGCACTTACAGACGTGCCCACACACCTGAGGGCACACAAAACTGTACATCACACCACTGGCAGGACAGTACTCACCTCTGGACAAAAAATTTGCTGAATTGTGTTTATTAGTACACTGTGGTCACCATACCTGGACAGCCATATCATCAACCTTGCTGGAAGCAGTTAACACAGCAACACACCGAGAAAGGGCCTCCAACAACACCTGATTAAATATAGACAAAAATGATTCTTCAGTATGGAAAAATGACACAGGAAACATTTTCCCCTACAAGCCACAGTAGCTGGTAAATCCCAGAATTCATAAGCCACTTTCACTCTTTTAACAGCCCTTTACAGTAAAGTAGGACTTCCATGTGATGGTTGGAAACCCTCGACAGTGGCTTCTAGAATAGACAATCTTATCAGCTAGAGCCAAAATGTACCACTCTGATTATACATGCAAGCGGTTGGAGGGCTGATATTTTAGGAGTTGTGTTTTAACCTCAATGCCATTCTCACGGCGCAGCTCCTCCGCGTTGAGGGCAGAGGAGTTGACTGTATGGAAGGCAAGCTCGGCAGCAGCCGGGAGCAGAGGGGAGGTCTTGGAGAAGAGCTGCTCATCCCCCGTCTCCATGGTGATGGTCTTGATGAGCATGGGGTAACCGGCGTATTTGTAAGGTTCCAGTTCTATTTGCAGACAATGAAGAGGCCCAAGAATGAGTATTAGATGAACATCTCCAACACAGAGGAACCTTCTACTAAATAAATAGTGAAAGCTGTACCTTGTTTATGTCGGTTGAAGAGGATGCTCTGTGTTTTAAGGATGAGGATGATGTTTTCTGGGTCTGGGCCATCTAGGATTCGGGCTGATTTGGTGCAGAGGAACTCATAGGCTTTGTTGACTTTCTCAAACATGTCCTAAACAAGAAAATACACAAAATCAAATCTGTGGATATTTCTAAGCCATAAGGTGCACTTTATGTCAGTGATAATCACAATACATACCCTGCCCTCTGGGTTCTTGTCAGGATGGTATTTCTGTGCCAGTCTGAAGTAGGCTTTCCTGACCTTACTCTCCTCATGCCTGAAGACAAAACATATAACAGATAAAGCCACACTCATTTAACTTTACAGGAGACCCATTTTACATGAGAATAAGATCAAAATTCACTTTTTGGGTTCATTAATTAATAATTTCGATTTTGGAATGAAACAATTCTCCATATTATGTAATACATCATTTTAAATTTCTGAATGCAATAATCTACAAAAAAAATTTAAAAACAATATCGCACACAATGTACCCGTTTTTCTATGTTGGGTCACATCCTGTATGTTCATTGCTATTAATGAATAGTAATTCATTATAAAGCAAACATGCAATGAGAATGACTCATTCAAAATGGTGGTATTCAAAAAGGCCACTCACTGTCCCTGTCCTTTGGGCAGGTTGAGAACTTCGTAGGCATCATCTACAGACATAGAGGGAGGCTTCTTCTCCACCTCCCTCTTCCAGGCTTCAAGAGTGTCCTTTAGCAGCTTCACCTGTAGGAGTAATGAAGGATCAGAATGTTACAGGAACCCTTTCTTACAAAACTGTCCTGTAGTATAGCCTGGACTATTCTTCTACTCATCTTTCTATTTAAACCTCTGAAAAGCATTTAAACCCCAACGGCTCCATTGGAGCTGCTCAACGGCAACTAGTAGAAGAGGGTGGTTGCATTGGGCACATCTCAGGCGCCAGTGTGTGAAATAATATGAATGTGAAGCTGAGGATGCTTTGATAAACAAGGGTAAAAAAAAACAACAGGTAGACATACAGGGTCTCGGATGGGCCAGTTGGGGAAGCGGTTGGTGTCACAGAGATGTCTGAGGTAGTAGATGTTGCAGAAGAGCTCGTAGTCCAGCTGAGGGAAACTGACCACAGGGATGGGACAGTACTGGTAGAGGGCCCGTGTGTTGCTCTGCAACCTGGGGCTGAAGTCAGCTAGATGGGCCGCTATCTTCTCAATCATCATACGCCTGAGAGGGAGACAATCATAAACTATCACACAAAACTTCCATAAACCAGATGCTGATCTGCATTTCTAAGTAACTCTTCATTGCTGGCTCAGGTAATACTGAGATAGACAACGTTTGTATACTGCATATGTTTTATACAGTATACTACTTGGACATGATAAAAGATGATGAAGTAGGCTGACAGACATGATAGAAACAAACCTCATCTCGCTACTCCAAATAGCCTCAGGTGTGTCAAACTCTCCCAGGAAGATCTCAGAGAAGCGCTCAGCCTCGTAGTTCTCCAGATAACACACCATGGCCTCTGGCAGCACCGGGCCCAGAACACTACGCTGCACTATGTCCTGACCTTTGGCCTGGGGAGGAGGAACAACAGGCAAATTACATCTTGACAAGCAGGTAGGATTCACAAGGACCAATCCGTTTTAATCAAGATGGTAAAAACTAATAAATAAACCAACTCCTAGTTTACCTCCTCTGATTTGAAGGCTTGCTTCAGGTGAGTGTACTTCAGGAATCTAGAGGAAACAGAAAGAATGTCTCAGAGGCCAGTATCAACAACACACTAAAATATATGCATGCATGAGGATGTACAGTATGTCTTCCTGCATGTGTGGGTGGGTGTGTCCGTGAGTGTTATCACCTGGCAACTGGCAGCACGTTGGAGCCTGTGTACATCATGATGAAGAAGAAGATCCCAGTAAGGTAGAGGCGCTGCAGGTTGGGGTTGTCCTGCATCACCAGGTATAGAACATTGGCTACCTTCTCCACCAGGATGGGGTCAAAGGTCAACAGCAGCTGGAGAGGAGGGACAGAATTTAATTATGCATTTCACCAACGCAGATATGGCATAATTTGACTCACGTACAAAGCAGATGCAAATTGTGCAATCACCTGGACAATGTGAGGGAGACAAGTGTTGTCACTGATCAACCTCTTGATCTTGGGTAAAGGACGGATAATGGCATTGTCCTGGTCCCTGAACAGCAATAATAACAAGGTGCGTTATACAACAAGGTGTGAGGTAAGGGGACAACAAGCAATACAGACTTGGAATGTGTTCAAACTGTTTTTATAAAATTATAAAAATTGATAAAAAACCCGATAAATGCACACCTGTGAATTCAAATATTAATGTGCCAACCAAATATCACCACTCATACAGACACTAGAACTATTTTTCTTGACAACATTCAATTACTACCATCATTATTTAATTGTCATTGATTAAAAACTAAAACAAGCCACCGAGGCCATTCTCCGCTTTGTGTTGTGCCTAACAATGATTCTTAGCTGTTCTAAAATCAAACTGCTTTTATAAAAATAAAAAAAATGCAAAATTTTCATCATAGAATATCTTCTATATTACTTAAGAAATTAAATTACATTACAATTACATTACAGTCATTTAGCAGACGCTTTTATCCAAAGCGACTTACAAAGGTGATAGTTGACACTATGTGGGGATCCAACCCACAACCCTGAGACAGAGTCTGGGTCGGACAAAAATGCCATTTTGTGACAAAGCAGTCCCAAGCAACAGTTAATCTCAAACCTGCATAGAATGTTGCCGTTTTCCGTTAGGCTGATATTTACAGTGGAGTAATATAGAGCGCTTGCCATGTTAAGCGTGGAATATATCCTATATACCATCGACCAATCAGAAGGCTGGATTCAAGCTACCCATTTTATAACACCTCCTTTACCCTAGTAGTAAAGAAAGGTTGTATTTTCTTGGGAAATCCACACAGACATTTTCTGTTTCCACACCTGCTGGGGTAGTAGGAGCACATGGTGATGAGCATGTTGAGGATGAGTGTAGCCAGGTCAGTCTCGTTCATCACTGCCTGCCCGGTGGCCAGGAGGCACCACTTCAACTGGGGGATGGCCTGCAGGGGGCGCCAGCCATCCATGCCCTGAGCCCAGCACCGCGTCTTCGCTGTCAGGATGCCTGTGGACCAGAACTCCTGCATCTGGAAAAGCAAAAACAAACTTATTGAAAAGACAAATCTGATGGAGGCTAAAGGTGCTCAACTAAAAAAAGACCGAAAAAAAGAACAAAGGAAGATCGAGTGAGGTGCAAACGGCTAAAATAAATTGCAGCAACTGTGAGAAAGGCAACCATTCCCTAAAAATATGTTGTGTAGCAACTGATAATCTAACAACGGCTGGATAATGTCAACGTTATACTGTTATTGCATTATCAGCTGCTACAGTGCTGACTATTATCTTCAAATTGATTTTGTAGTGAGTTATCTTAGTACTGAACATCATAAGAACAGCATATACCTCCTCAAAACTGAAGGGTCCTCTCCGTTCCTTGTCTGCGTTACCAAAGTACCACTCCTTCTCACTCTCCCTCTTCATGTCTGGTGCTGCCTCCAGCACGTTGCTCTGAGGAAATTAAGAAGACCGCTGTTTATGACACTCCAGACGGACTAGTTAAATCCAGTCTCTGATTGGAGATTTTAGTAGTAGATCAATGCTGAATTAAATCTCATATAGGGTTTACCTGTAGTGGCACAGTAGCCCTACTGGTGTGCAGATGAGCCAGGGTCAGAAGGTCCACCAAGATACGGACTCCATTGGAGTCCATCACTTCCTTCACATTTTTCTGCAGATAACCAATGAATTAGCCATGAAAACAGACATAAGGAAGAGTAGGACAAACCTATGCAATGCCAAAAGGTACTGTTGCTGTCATTAGCTTACCTTGTTGAGAATTAGTTTGTTGAGGAAGACGATGAGTCTGTCTCTTTCCAGTTTGTCTGTACACTGTAAGCGTGTTTGCACATTTTAGGATCAGCAGAAACATATTAAAAAAACAGTGGCAATTCTTACCCTTATGAAAGCTTACAATGACAGTATGCCTGTACTCACCCGGTCCAGCATGCCCACAATGTATTTTGTGTCTGTGAAGGGGCCTATCTCCTCGAAGCACTTCCCATAGACTATTGCAAGGGCCTGCAGGCACAGGCACTTCATCGTAACTTTGGGTGTGAGGAGAAATCGGTGATAGAGCTCATTGAAGAACTCATATCTAAGAGAGGGAAATGAAGAAGCGTGAGTCCTCAATTGGGATCCTGCTTTGAATAGTAATGTAATTAGTTGTGTTGTTATATTGTAGTCTTACGATCTCTTGATGGCATTCTGTTCTTCATTTTCATCCTCCTCCAGCAGCAGACGTAGGTAATAATCCCCAATCTTTATCTCATCTGAAAGGCACTCGTACTTCACCTGCACAGAAGAATGTGACATATAAAAAGAGCTTAGCACTGTATTCTTCTGTGAGTTTATAGTGGTATTAGGATATACTGGTTAGTCCTAACTCTCCCTAGCATAACTGTAGCCTTTCAAAGCTTCTGAATGTTGCAGGATCTTTCTCAAGTTCCATCACACATCTTATTTGTGGAATTAAATTAGAGCTCATGTGATCCAAGTGGCAGCAAGTTCAGCATAGTTGGGCATTCACCTCAAACTCCTGGTGGTTCCAGGAGATGACGCTGGCGTTGCCCAGCTCCCGGTCCACGCTGAAGGAGCGCATCTCCCCCTCCAGAGCGTCCCGCAGCTCCTCCCTTGTCTTCAAGTTCCAGATGAGGTTCGACCGTGCGTGATCCAGCTGGAACCTGGAGAAGAAGAGAGAAAAACAGTGCGGGATGGCAGGGAGATTGTACCATAGCAAACAGGTCACAGGTTTAATCCCTGTGTGTCCATCAAGAGTTATGTGTCCTCTCAAAGTGTCCCTGAGCAGAAGACTTCCCTGCTCACCACTGTAAGCTAAGTGTAACATAGTAGTAGTATTTAGTCAGGTCAAGCAACCATCCACCCTACTGAAATGTCCTTAAGCAAGACACTGAATCAGCTCTAGGGGAGACCTCTGAGTACCACAAAAAAAAGCTTCAGTACCATATAGATACCAAATAATAGATAGTACATAGCTAGTGGAAGGTGTGAGCTCTATCAGCAGGCCATGTGGTACCTGTAATAGAAAAGCTCCCAGTTGGCTTCAATCTTGATTCTCTGCCTTCTCTTTCTCAGGATGACAGGCTTTTGGTTGGGGTTCTGAAATCAACCAAAAGACACAATAAACAACTTGAGGAATTCTTTGTGATCATTCTATCATGATGGCCTATACGATTTGTCCTTCTCCAATCAATGGCATGAGATTTGAGAATGAAAGCTAAAATGGTGATGACCAACATGACCAACATTTAATATAGAGCTGAGCACCAGAAATTAAATTAACTGGTGTGTGTTGCGATCGTATGAAAAAGTAACAAAGCATATTTCTGACAATGAAGGTTTAATGCAGAGTGTTAGAACAAAGGGACAAGCAACATAACACCAAAAACCAGAGTGTCATCACCACTCCAACATAGAAAACAATCTTATGAAACACAAATACCAAAATGGGATCCCAATAATGGGTGCGCTCTGTAATCCTTGCTGGGTGAGCCAATGGAACTGGTTCATAGCTAATTGTGTACTTTCAAAATTAAGACCACACTTGGTACTTTTTTCATCTCCTATGCTTCACTCGATCCTTACAGGTCTGGTTAGGTTAATGGCAGCAATCGCCGGGTTCAATTAAAGAACGCACCCAATGATTTCACATGAGTTCTAAAGATGGCAAGATGGTTGGGTCAAGAAACAGAACATGGATCCCATTGGTCAGTCCTACTTACCAGGTTATTTCTGTCCTGCTGCAATGATTGACAGCAGAGAAAACCACACAAGACAAAAGGGAGGGTGGGGCAGAGACAACACAGAGAGATTATTGTTCCTTGGATCAAACAGAAATGGATCGCAACAAAAAGGGTCACAGGTCACTCAAATAATTATACAAAAACCTTGATATCCTCCAGAATCATCATCTGACTAACCACTAGATTGGTGTGACACTAACTAATGAATCACTATCAAACAAATATTCACAGGGCATGCCGTAGCAAAAATAAAACGCCTGCTGTGATTAGGGGATAAAGAGTGAGAGCAAATGAATCAAAAATATCACGATAACTTTGATCAGGTTAAGCCATTATGAGACAAGTCAACACATCAAAGTAGTCAGAGTAGTGGAGAAAGGGAAGCCCGGTGACACCCAGGTGGATCTGAGGTTACAGCCTGCTTTACTTGAAAGTAGATTTGATTTCAGATTTGAAGGAAAGCCAGAGAGGAAGCAGCAGTGGCTCAAGACACAGTGTTTTGTTAATGAGTGGCATGGTCAGCTGATGCTCTAGAAGAATGTCCCACACAATTTCAGTCTTCACTGTGCTCCATCAGCCATGTGCTATCAATGTTCACATTCAGTTCAGCCATGGCATATCATGAAGAGAGCATCCTAGCAAAGTTATCAAAGCCAGAAATGCACTGGAAGTGTCAGTCATGCTCATTTTCAAATGCACCAATTGTTTTCATTGGCCAAACACGCACTTAAGGCATACAGTAGAACAGAAAACCACCCTGATACATCTGCTAATGACACACGTCAAGTCATGTCCAATGCGTTTGGGCCTCAACTGAATCTGGTGCACACAAAATACACCTGTGAGGGAAAATATCAGCCATAGGTAGACATAAGATAATGGCATATGTGAGACATATACAAACAAGCGCACAAACAATTTGCAGAGCAAAGAATACATTGAGCAAGAGGCATGGATCTTGTGAAAAAAGTTATTTTGACATAACGTGTTTCCCCAAAGCCAGGTAGATAGCATCAGAGCTGTCACAAGCTGGCAATGCTCTCCATGCTAAATAACTGAAGCATGTGTAAGGTGTGTTAAGTGCTTCTGAATTCTGCCATACTGCTCAGCACCAGCAGGAGGAGCAAGAGTCAGAAATGCCTCAGCAGAAGCAGCAATAGCTGGCTGGTGGATAACAAGTAAATCATCCCCTGACCTCCAAGCCCCGTTGTAGAGGAAAAGGAAAAAGAAAGTCCTCACCTCCTTCTGGGCTATGCCCATCTTATCTCTCCAGTGCATCAGCACTATGTCTGCCTGCTCCTTGGCAAACTTCTCAACCTCTTTGGCTGCTTTGCCTGCTATCCGCTGCCATTCAGGCACCTTGTTGCGGCCCAGCTGGTCCTGTAGAAAACAAAGACACAGACAACAAATATTTAAAATATTCTCATGATACAAATGAACTTTTGTTCATTCTGACAAATTAACAGCTGTGATGTTGTAGTCCAGGTACCGTGGCGATCTTTAGGTTGTCACGGATGTGCATTCTGTCCACATCCTTCTCTGGGACTGGGTCAGGACTGTCTAGGTAGGCCAGCAGGCCTGTCGGCTAGGAGAGGAACAAAGTGTGAGAGGAACAAAGTGGAATGGGTGAGGAGAGGACTTAAACAGGCTGCCTCCGCTGAGAGTTAAAGCCACTGGCTAGAGTACTTTGCCTCTAGCGGTATCATTACACTAATTGCTTCTGCTATGAGTATTGGAGAGAGATCAAATATTTGTCTGAAATGGGCTGATTTGGAACCCTACCAGTATCCTCTTGAGCAGGTTTGTGGCAATGGAGTTCTCTGCCGTCCACAGTCCCACCAGGTGGCGGCTCAATTGCCTGAGGAATATCATACATAAACAGTTTAGCATTTTGTTGTTAGCAGTTTGTGGAAGTGGTCTGTTTGTCTGTTCATGTCCATCGTATGTCTTACATGATTTTTTTTACAGTCAGAGGAATATTGTGAGAGCACTATGGCCCTGACCCTTGCACTCCTTACTACTCTGTGCACTTTTTCTACTGTAGCATGTATCGAAATTTGCTCTGGTTAAGAGTATCAGCTAAGTGCCAAAATGTAAAAATAAATTGGTGTTTAAAACCACCAGTGAACCCACCAGCAGCAGTAGAAGTAATCATCAAATCTGATGGACCTTTGTGTGTATGAGTGTGTAGCTCTGACCTGTGGGTAAGCATCCTCTGGTCACTGCTGATGGTGAACATGGAGGTGTGCAGATGCCTTGGCAGAGCCCCTTCACTTAAAGCCAGCTCTTGCATCTTGGTGGCTATTTCCTTATCTCCCTCCTAAGGATAAACAATGGTGTGTGTTGGTTATGATTGGCATCCACTCGCTCTCAAGACAATCCAATCATCATTAAAATCCTCATAAAAGAGCAATATTACAGCGCACCTAACCCCACGGCAAGTCTTACCTCAATGATGGCCTTCATCACCAGACCAGCTCCTTTCACGATCGCCATAGAGGGATGCTAGAGGTAAGGACAACACAATTCAATGCACAAGCATCAAGCACTCTAGCAAACCTTTAAAATAAAGACTAAAGTACAGCAAAGTGTGTGGGCATTTCAAGGAACTGCCCAATAATGTAGTAACGTGCACACTGCGATTGATGTGGCTTACCACAAGTGTAAATTTTTTATGTTAGCACAGTGTTAGCATTGGTGCTTGTAGCGTGACTTAACCTTAGATGGCATATTTTATTGATGACATGTTAAGAAACAGTCAACTGTGCACTGCAGACCTTTCAACACTAGCACAGCGCTAGCTCCAGATAATGGTGGCTAAAGCAGAATAGTAGTACAGATTGAACGGATTAACTGATTAAAAGATTGTCACTATCAAAACAATTCCTTATTACAACCCTAAATCACAATACTGGCATTCCTCAGCTCACAATCTATCCAACTTCTACTCTTGAACCTTCACTGTCCTACCTGGAAGAGTTTGAAAAGAGTGCGTCCATTAGAGGCCACCATCTCTAGCAGCATGTCAAACTGCTGGCCCTCTGTGGTCTCACTATAGGGGGCGCAGAGGGCAAAGGTCAGGAAGTCCAGCAAGGAGCTTATGACCAAAGCCCCTGTTCCATGGTCCTGTAGAAATAAGAGAGTGAAAGACAGATGAGAGATGAGGCACTGGAAAAATAAGGGACGGCTTGCGAGACTATACATTTCACCATACAGGTTATACATTTTTAAAGTGAACTGAACTCAGATTGTAACCAGCTATCTGTCAGTTTTCAGCCACACTCCAGTGGACAATAACTGAGCATGTAGCCTGCAGTCAATGACAATGAAGAGAAGCGTACCACATTACTGATGAATTTTTCAAGGAGGTTTTCCAGGAACTTTTTGGAGGAGAGTAGAGAGGCCTTGTTCAGCTGCTCCTGCCTCAGGTCATAGTCGTCGTGCATTGGCTGGGGAGAACAGAAAGAAAAGGTCTCAGGCAAACAACAAGAAATTTATCAATCAACAGAAGTCAAAGTTTATCTTATTTTAAATTGAAGAACTGTCAAAATGACTGAAATAGTTCATTTATTATCAACATCAATAGCAGCAACACACCTGAACCATGTTGAACCGCTGATATTTGGTGATATTTGGTGACGAATGCAGAAATATTGATTTGGATGACACTTACACACATAAGGGCGCAGAGCATGTCTATAGCAGCATGGGTCACACTGTTGTTGTTCCTTTTTAAAGCTTTTACTGTCTTTACTCCCAACTTCTCCCTGAACCTGGAACACACAAACATACACTGACTCACTGAGCAAGAGCACTATATGGACCATGCATTGAAAAAGTTGGGAAACGTAAATAGAAAAATTCAAAAAGACAGACTGGCCTCGTATTTGTATGGGATAGAAAGTATACAAATATCATTTAAAGTGGTCTGGAGTTGGTTACCCAAAGAATTCATAGCTTCAAAAGTGGCTTGCTGTTCCTTTTGCTAACCCACTTTCACGCCTCTTGTTGGAACTACTTAGTGTCACATTATAAAACATGTGTTCCTTACAACAAAAGAAACCATCAAGCATGTTTTTATAATCCTCTCTGTCTCGTGGTCGTGGGAGGGAAACACCAAACTACTTTGGCAATGAACGTTTTCAGGAAACCCAATTCTGGCTCATTCATAACTCCACAGGAACAAAGTATATAAATACGGTTGTTCTCATACATCTCAGTGACCCAGAGGGACAAATAGCAAGTCTCCGGGATATATAAGATATATAGGAATGTAGATAATAGAAGGGGCATAAGCGGTTAAGAGGGAGAGAGACAGAGACACAAGAAAAAGAGAGCGAGACAGTGAGAGTGGAAGAGCAAGTCAAATTGAGGCAGACAGCTCTAGTGAGCAGAGAGCGAGGTGACATAACCTCCCTTCTGATATGCCTGTCTGAAAGCCTGAGATGAAAGCAGAACACAGATGAAAGGGAGGAGAACGGCCTGATAGAAAGACAAGGCAGATTCATGGAGAAGGATGAGGAGGAGGAGGGGGAGGATAAGAAACAGAAACAGATGGAGGGCAGACTGAGATGTATGTATTCATATTTACGTTCCATCTGTAAGTCCAGACCCTTGACCAGACCTTGGAATAACAGAGCATGCATGTTACCTGCAGCTCACCAAAAGCATACTTTAAAGAAATACAACCAGGAAGTGAAAGGGAAAGGGGGCATATCTACTGGGCCCTTACTTGGGCAGCTGGGTGAAGGCCTGGAAGCCAGCCTTGGAAGCCACCAGGCGTCGGATGGCTTGAAAATGGCTCTCAAGCTCCGTGTTGGGACCCGGCAGCTCAGCCTCCTGGAATAGCAGGGCCAGGATGGCGTTGTTGATCAGCTTCTCTTTGTTCTCTGAGAAAAGACCCTGGGAAGAGGGGAAGGAAGGAGGTGAGCTGTGTGTCATCAGCTCAGACAGTCACACAAATCACACAAGATTTGAACACACACTCACGTCTTGTGTTACGGCATGCAGCACTCCGCTGTACGATATGTTGGCGTTAAATCTGAACACTGCATCAGCAAAGTTTCCATCTAAGAAAAGAGGAGATCAAATGTTAAAAAAGAACATTGTAACCTCAACATTTTGTTTCAAAATACACGTAAAACTGTCATAAGTCATCAAAATCTGAATCTAGTCAAAACCACACAACCAACATATGCATACATCTTCAGGAATCTAGGATTTGACTCACTAGGTGGCGCTGCTAGGAATTTGAGATGCAGACTCTCCACTTCCTCGTCCACGGGCATGCTCAGTAAGCCCCATCTTTGTCCTCGCTGTGTGGGGGCCATCTTGACACACACGTCCCTGTTGCCTGATGCACGAACTCCATCCAGTAGGCTGGCTAACAGGGAGTCCCTGCACACATGCACATACACACTCAGCTTAATGCATCATGGATTATTAGTGTAGTTATGGAGCCCTAAAACAAATCACCACTCTATACAGAAAGAAAGGCAAATGAGGTTGGCGAGAAATACAACCTAACTAACACACAGGGCCCGTAGTGACACTATGCACTTAAAGAAAGAGAGGCATGCATCATGTCTGCGTACTTTACCTTTCTGTGGAGGAGAACTTCCTGATCTGGCCTCTGATGAATTCTACTGTAAACACCTGGGGGTTGTCTACATCACAGATGAGAGCAAACACCTGAAGAGATAGAGGAGAGAGAGAGGGAACTGACTCAGATCCATTCATGCGCTTAACTTAAAAACACACACACACACACACACACACACACACACACACACACAAAATGAACACAAGCTATTCAATTAACACCGGTCTTCACAGGAGTAAAACCAGGGACAACAAAGTCAACAAATGCTTTGATTTGGTGTCACTGTATTCAACGAATGCCCACCTCTCCAAAGGGTTTGATGGTGACTATGTTGTAGGAGGCTGGGTCTCTCTCCACTAGGCATGTCTCTGTCAGGGCCAGGATACGCTTAACAGGCTCCTAGGAGGGACAAACAGAACACAAACAAACAAGAAAGAAATCAGTCACAGTAATACAGAGTTAAAAGACAATCTCTACTCCTCTACTAAAAGCTCATTGCAAAGGAAATATGAACTCAATCATAACCAGTCCAACTCATCACGCTATGGGGTATCATACAGAAGAGGTTCAGCAAAGGATCCCCTCCAGATACACCCTCCTTTTTCTAGGGGACACCAGATCTGGATGGGCACCCCAGTCTAAAGCTGTCATGTTAATGGACAATTCACAATTCGATAAGAGATCTCTGTAATGGAGATGGAAGTGCCAATTCCATTTATGTGTTGTCATAACGCCAAAAATATACTGTGCATCAAACATAGTTTCTGCAATTGACGTTGACATTGACATGCTCAAACAATAACAATACAACATGGCTGCAAGAGCTCAGAAAAGTCACAATTGGACCAGAGTTGAGACTTTGGGATGAACACTGGAAGAATGTCAAGTCCTTTGCAGAAGAAAATGACACAATATTTCAACAACCTCAGGGATGTCAATTTGGATGGGACTAGTTTTACCTGAGGTGATTTGTTACTTAAAAAATACTGATATTGCAGATTCAGACAGGACTAAAATTATAGACATGCTCCATTAATGATTACCTTACCCCACCTCCCCCTGTAAAACTAACCCTGTCCGATGGTTTAAATTTTGGTAGAGAATGGTGTATTACTGTACAGAAGTGGGGAGAGTTAAATCAAAAATCAGAATAACCAGGGTGTCTGCAGGGTATCTTTCAGAAAACCAAATTCAGAAAACCAAAAGACTTTAAGAACTTTTAAAGATGCTACTTGGAAGTGAATATAAGGCCAATTTAAAAAACAAAATAAAAACACAAAGATGGCAAAACCAGCCAATTTCCAACTGAACATATCCAAATCTAAGAGTTGACATGCAGCGTAAAGAAAAGATTAAAACCGCCAATAACAATTTAAAACATTTTAAGGATTCGCAGGTTCCCTGATAACCTCTCAAAGATGTCTGATG
Source organism: Monocentris japonica (assembly GCA_900323365.1). Classification (NCBI taxonomy): domain Eukaryota; kingdom Metazoa; phylum Chordata; class Actinopteri; order Trachichthyiformes; family Monocentridae; genus Monocentris; species Monocentris japonica. The sequence continues at coordinate 38,434 of OOFE01013525.1, forward strand.
TTGTTGTATTGTGCTAAATAACACTTTACATTATTACTGCACACTACTGGACTACTGGTGGGTCTGGGACCCATACAGTATTGAGGAGAACAAGGAACCTAGTGTTCTGACCGGGTGGCGAGGGGAGATCTTCTGCACCACAAACTCAGCCAACGAAGTGATGCTCTCATCTGAGCTGTACTTCCCCAGCCTGTCCGTCACAACATCCTCGAAGGTCAGGGCCTCCTTCCTCAACCGCAGTGTGATGCCGATGAAATTCCCAGCATGCTCTATGGCGCTGCGGATGATGTCATCCCGGTTTTCCGAGGCAAACAGATGCTGAGAGAAAGAGACAAAGAGGGAGGGAGAGGAAAGGTAACTGTACAATATTGTTAGTGAGACACTTAAATATGAAAAGACACAGATTGGACATCACACATTCACACACTCACACACACACAAATGCGTACCAGCCTGCTGAAGCCACCATAGAGGATGCAGAAGCCCCCTTGGTAGTCGGAGACCTCAGCAAAGCCCTCTACGTTGCGGTAGTCATAGGAACACACTACTCGGTTAGTGTGGGGGTCGATCTGGTCGATGCCGCCTGGTGTCACCTCTAAACTCACAGGCTTCCTCGTGTCACTCCAGTGGTGCTTGTAGCAGTTGTAGCGCTGTGACGGCCAGGGACATGTGTGTTACGAGACATACAATTCAAATTGTGTCACCTTGCTGGAAAACATACACTCAAATGCATAGCTTCTTGATACATCTAGTACTTACCCGACCAGTTATCTTTCCCTCTGAGAAGTCTGTTCTGAATCTCTGTGGAGAAGAAAAAACATCAACAAAGAGACACAATTGTGTAAATTTACACCGGTAGCTGTTAAATAATCCCAATATAATGCTTCTGCATGATGTAGTGTCTTCATGACAAAATTACAAAGACATTTCATTGATTCACACTCAGAGAGGAACCACCATTAGGGAGTCCTGTGGGGAAACACCAGCCTCATTACAGTTCTGTAACTCTTCAGCAAAATGAGTTTATATTTTCACGCCAACAAATTCTCTGCTGTTCTCATGTGTGAGAAACAGCTATGTTAAAGGACCTGTGATTTGCAAGCACTGCAATCCTAAATGGTACATCGTACATTGAGTGATTTTGTTACAATTTTTTTGTGTCAGCACAGCAAAATCTACGTGACCCGTCACTGACTAGAAAATATGAACAATCCACTGAGTGCACACTCAAAGACCCTGTTAATATTTGTGTCCATGATGTCTATTTCCTTGCTGAAAATGATGGTACTAAAGTGGTGCAGTCCTTACCAGTGCTTCTGTGAGAAGCTCTGTCCGGTGCTCCGTGGAGAACTTGAGCGTTTCCGACTTCTTGCCACTGCCCTTGCGGAATGTGAGGTTGAACTCTGTGCCCTGACCCTTTCCTACCGGGCCGATACCACAGATGTCTCCATAAGGCCACTGGCACCGCAGGCAGGAGGGGCAAGACAGAAACAAACACCTTGTTGAATTCATACAAAAATCAAACAACTCAGGAGAATGCATATTGATACTATGTTTTGCGATGACATTAAAATAACCGCGCTACTTTCTTCTTGACTGGGGGGGTTAATGAGGAAGGTTTCATATCTGCCAGGAACCTCTTTAGCTATGACTTCTTTTTCTTGTTATTGTCAACGGAAGGACATGCTGTTGCATCTTCCCGACAGCGCTGGGAGCTTAGCGTGTTTTTATGCAATAGAAGTTAAAAATATTTAGCAAAAGAGTGCCGCGCTTCGAATGGATTTTCAGTAGTTACATGGCAACAGCAGCAGCCAAGACCAGCACTTCCCACAAGCATCTGTTAGGCACTGATACCTAGAGCATAGCAGAGCTGCCTGAACAGGGGCTAACGTTCCTCTAGAACAGGCTGCATACTGACCTGGTTTGTTACTTCTAGCGTGGTAGGGTTGTAAGTGGTAATGCAATGGGTGCCCACTGAGAAGACTCGCTTGTACCTGGAACAGAGAGATGGGATGAGTCAGACAAACGCCTACCCATCACCAACCACACAAGGAAGAGGCAGCTACATTTAACAGCATGGGCAGTGAGTCGCATAACAGTAGCTTGGACATTTACTGTGAAGCAGTGAAAACAGGGTGAATGTCCACTGCCCTTGGATTAAGGGATTGTATTTCTAGTGTTATGTCAGTGGATCCAATTGGCGTCAAGAATAGCGAGCATCATTTCCTATCAATCCACGATCCCAAGATACCCTATGTGCCGAATATAGCTCATCACACAAATAAAGCTCTATTACATCTGACAGAGGGCACAGCGGGATGAGAAGGGCAGGTCCATGTGCCCCTTAAGTCCTCCCTGAGCAAATACTGCGTGAAGAACACAAATGTACCCGTCTTACGTCACTGCAACTCAATTACCAGAAGATGTCATTCACATAAAAAGGTTGGTTATGCAACTTAGTTTTCAGACACTTTTATGAGACAATGGCTGAGATGAGGCACAAACCCTGGGAAGGATAATGACAAAGACCTACCCATCACATTCAGAGTTACGTTCACAGCAGCCAGCGAGCTGCTAATTAACACCGCCTAAAGCTGTGCATGCGCGTGTGTGTGTAGTATATGTGTGAGCATATGTGTGCATGTACATTTGATGTGTGTATAGTAGTGTAGTACATGGTTTGTGTATGTAACCTTTACCAACACACTGATCAACTCACGGTTTCATTTACCTTACTTGTTTGTTTTTGCTACACCGTTTTCCTCCTTGTTGTGATTTGCTGTCATTTAGTGTCTCCTTCCCAATTCAGTTACGTTTTATTTTTGTTTCTTTTGAGGTGAGATGTTTTCATAAGCCCCTCGCTTTTTAGATGACTTCCACAATGTACTTTTTCTCCTGTATTATAATTTTTATATGTGTGAATAAATAAAATGTACCTATAAACTGTAACTCCTGCCGAAATAACAATAGCAAAATGTAGGCCTAGGCTACAATAATCAAGTGACTGAACAACAGATCTTCCCTAATGCAATAATGACCTGTTCTGCACCATACATGTTCTGCAACAAACATTACAGCGTACAGAGTAAGTATGGTGAAACTGGAGTGCATTGGGAAAGTATGTGGTAAGACTCTGGTCATACCATAGAATTAAGCATTGCTTCCCTTTACAGTCGCTTAATATTACTTGTAACTTAATGTTATAGAGAATATAGTAAGAGCCCATTAAACTCCAGCTATTACCATCCTAAACCAGTGACAACTAGTGTGGATACTTGAACTGATGAGTAATACCAGAGGTGTTTCAGTAATTCAGCTGTGATTTCTAAGTTGTTACCGGCTTAGATGCAGTTGTAATTACTTGGCAACTTGCTACTCTGGTGGATAGTAGTGAGGGTGACAAAAGGAAAAGGAAGGAAGGGAGGTTTAAGAATTATTCTGTGTTCCCAGTTCTGCAATGAGTCAACCGATGAAGCTGAAACGAGTGAGACAACCAATTCAGTTGAATTGTTGTTAAAACATTCTGACATATTAGGAAGAAAGATTGAAATACTGTTTTTTCAATCATCCCGTCTACATTCTGTGCTGTGTGTGTATGCACTTTAGATGCACTGCTTTAGAAACTGCTTGTGTTTTCGACATAAGAGATGAGAAATTTTGGCTAGTCCTTCATTTGAAAATGGGCAATTTTAGGGTTAGGCTTAGGGTACGAAATAGGATTTGTTTAAGATTTGAAAAAGAGTTATCCAAATACACAGGCGTCTTTTTGCGTGTGTTTATTTGTGTAAAGTCCTCCTTTTAGCACCCCCAAGGCACTGTTGTCCTGTACACTGAACACAATGACATGCCTCCTATGCTGTCCTCATTAGACCTGGATAGAAAGAGGAGGCGCAGATACCATTTACTGACAGTCCCACCAAAAAGCAAAGTGAAAGAAAGTCAAACTGAAAGATCATGATCAAGATCATGCATTCCTGGATGTGCGTGGTAAATGACTAACACAAACAGACAAGACAGAGAGAGGCCCAAGGCAAGGCTGAAGTGGAATATTATCAGTCCAGACTTCTAGAGAACCATCTCCGGCCCTTCCCATAGTTACACAAACGTCATTTCCATGCAACTTGCTCAAGTAGACTTGAGTTCATACTCTAAACTCTGTTTACTCCCTAAACCCAGTTCTCCTCTCCAGTTTTCCCTGCGTCATCTTGGGGCACAAGCACTGGGACCCTGCCTCTGCCCTGGTCTGAGCTTGTCTAAGAAAAGCTTTGACCGTGGAGCTAAGTGCCTGGCTAAGCTGGGTGCCAACACACGGCTGGTTAATTATTCATTCCCTGTCTCTGGCAGATTTTTTTCATACTATCTGGGCAGACAGACGATCTCTGCCCAGCCGTGGCCAGTGAGTGCGTGGGGCTGCTCCATAACGAACACAGATGGTGAAGTCATAGACCAATATATCCTTGAAGAATAATCATGTCTCATCATGACAACACCAAACACTTGACATTAGACTCAGCTGCTATCAGATTTCATGGTCGTTTTGGAAGGTTGAAATAACTGATAGTTTAAAACAATAGTGTGATGTACACTAAGAATGCTTTGATGCAGTGTGGCTTCATAACAGCATAAAGATGATTTGAAAGTAAAAACCTTTCTTTTGAAAGGTAACTAGGAAGGAGTCTGTTTCTCACTGAAGTGCACCAATTACAGTATAAAAAGCAATGCACTAAGTGTACAAATACTGAACATCTGCAGCTGACTGCATTAATAACTGTACAGAGGAGCAGCTGAGACATTGAGCCTCATTCACAAACCCTGCATATGATCAAATTTGATTGTAAGGGTACCTCCGAGTGCTGACTGCCAATCGGTTTCTACAAACATTCAGCATTTTTTTTCTTCCCCGAATTTGATCTTTGGGACAATCAAACTATACACCGATCAGCCACAACATTAAAACCACTGACAGGTGAAGTGAATAACATTGATTATCTCATTACAATGGCACCTGTCAAGGGGTGGGATATATTGGGAAGCAAGTGAACAGTCAGTTCTTGAAGTTGATGTGTTGGAAGCAGGAAAAATGGGCAAGCGTAAGGATCTGAGCGACTTTGACAAGGGCCAAATTGTGATGGCTAGACGACTGGGTCAGAGCATCTCCAAAACGGCAGGTCTTGTGGGGTGTTCCCGGTATGCAGTGGTTGTGATTAATGATTAATTCTGATGTAAAGACCCACGAGCCTGTAACCAAACAACAATGGTGTATTTGCCGCTTTTGGAACCTTGAGGAGACTTGAGGAGTCTTTAGGGACTGCACAGATATGTTTGCTATGAGCAAGGAAAAGCTCATGATGTGCTTTAGACTACGTAGGGAAATTCTCCTGGATCTCTGCAAACCCCGGGAGCCACAACTGAGCAGGAGAAGAAAAAGGTCTCAGCCTGTCTCTTCACACGTCCAGGTGCTGTCTGCTCTCGTCTTCCTAGTTGCTGGGACGAAAGGAGACAGGTGACCGCGCTGGCATATCACAGCCATCTGTCAGCTGCACACTCCCAAATGTGGTGAATGGTATCATTAAGCTGGCAACATATCAAAATCCCATATTTTGCAGTAGAACAGACTCAAATAGAAAGATTTCCATGCAATTGCTCGCCTGCCAAATACCATCAGAAGAATAGCCTTTCCTTATTTAAATTGCAAACAATAACCTTTTCTACTGACTAAATGGAAGTTAAATTAACCAGGGTCTCACAGCTGACTAGTTAGTTTCTATGTGATAGAGGTTATGCCTTGATCACATGGCTGATGACACCCCTGATAAACCCCTCAGGAGCAAACGCTCCACCACAGAGCACATCATAGGTGTACTGGAAGGCCATTGGAAGTGCTTGGACACTGCAAGTGGAAAGCTACCAGTCAAAAGCTACAGTCAAAATCAACAACATTATTATACAGCCTAAGGTCTGAGCTTGAATTCTGGTCTTAGGTCTGATGGTGACTGATTTAAATCAGTGTCCAACTCAACACTGATGACTGGACACCTACGAGCCGTCTCTCCTATTATTCCCTCAATCCTTTCATCAGGTAGCTTGACAGTGGCCTGCCCTCCACATGTAGCAAATAACAGGGTTCTTACACCTTTTTGCTAATCAAATTCCCTGACTTTTCCAAGACTATTCCATGACACGTAGCACAATTTCCATGACCAATATCTGTCAAAAATGTGCAAATGCCACATTTTTTATGTTGAATATCTGATCTGAATGTCCAATCATTTAGGACCAATACAATCAGGAAATTCTGATTTGGGTTTTATTCCTCAAAAGGGATTTGGATCAACAAGCAGCCAAACTTGAAGCTTGAAAAAAAGATTATCAACCAATTTCCATGACATATGGACACACATCCATATGGTTTTCCATTTCAAAACCATATGCACATGTTCCATTATCCATCATTTTTCCAGGCCTGGAAAACATTTTTTGAATTCCATGATTTTCCAGCTTTTCAGTGAACCCTGTAATAAACTGCACATATTTCACACTCAAGTTTCTCCACCTTTTTATTGGTGCTTTCTATTTGCACAAGACCCTTAAGTCAGCAAATCAACAACTGACGTGTTGTGCATGTTGATGAATCCCACGTTGGTTTTTCGTGGGCACTTCTCAAGAACAAAAGTAAGAATTTAAGAAAACTCTGTGAATGAGGCCTAATGTCTATAGCTGGAAAATCAATTCCAGCTGCCAGGATGACAGTTATACGTGTATACAGGAAGGTGGGGTGAGTGGGAGTTGAAGTTGAGTTGGGAGGGGAAATGGAAGCTTATGTTAATGTTATGTTTGTAAAAGAGTCCACAAGTACGTTTATGACAAAAAAAAACAAAAAAAACACATTATAAAATACGCTTTACAGAGACAGTTTACAGTAGTCAGTCACATCACAGATACAGTATATAAAAATTAGTAGCTTATACCATAGTTTTCTCTTCCACTTCCAAGATTTCATAACGTATCAAATTTAGCAACTTCCTGTTTCCAAACCCGCTTCACAGTTAATATGCACAGTTTCTCACAAAGAAGACAGAGATGAAGACTACAGGACTATTCAACAAGCTGGGCTAACGCTACAACATCCACTATACAAGACACAACAAATCCCATGAGAATGCACAGATGCTGTAATGTATTGTTCCATCTATCAAAATCCAAACAAACGTACAAGTCTGGGCAAACTTTCAGGACAGCCTTTGACAAAAGACTTGCATTGTCTAAGTACTTTGTTTTTTTATATGTATCTTAGACAATGTGCTTTGTACGGCAAATCAGAATCACATCAGTCATTCAATCAGATTACTGAGCAAATGGACTTAACTTGTTTCAGTGTCCCTTCAGTGGCTAAGCTTTTAATAACAGAGGCAGGAGAATTGAATGTGAGCAACAGACCTATTAACCTGTGTGACTTAAAGGAAAATTCCTGTATTTTTAAACCTGGGCCCTGTTTTTACATATTTTGGGGTCTCAGATTGTTCTTTGAGGTGACAACATCTGCACTCCAACACAACAAACTCCTCTCTCCAACTCTGACTCATGTTTCCACCGTCCTCTTCCTGCAACAACTCACCTCTCACGAGATTTCAGAGCGAGACTTCTTCTTGAGCGAGACTTCTGTTTCTGGTTAAACAAAGGTCTATCTCTGCAGGGATCCTTTCCGTAATGTTGTCAGAATCGAATAACTTCGAATAACAATCTGAGCCTGTCAGTGGCAAAAACAAGCACTTTTAGTGGACGTGCTTGGATCAGGCGCAGCTGCCCCAAAGGATTACGCTGCAGCCATTGCAGCCCGTTTCACGGCTGCTGGCTGAGGCGATCTACTGGACCAATTCCAAAACTTGTTGTACCTATTAGTCATTTAGACCCAAAACTATGTAAAAATAGGGCCCAGGTTTAAAAATACCGGAATTATCCTTTAAGACAGGAAATGACAACTGAAAGAGTTCAACCTGATGTGAAAAGAAAGTTGTAACCATAAGGTACAAGGGATAGTTGCATCAGACCCTGTGTATTGGTAAATACTACAACTGATGAACATATCAGGCCTAACATTCGAGATAAACAACAGCCAAACCATTACATGGCAGACTATAAAGGCATTCAAAGGAGACAGTGATTTGCCTCTTTCTTGGTGTGAAAGAGCTTAGCTTACTGTAGTTACAAAGAAGAAAAATTTCACAATTGACACAGAGAATGCACCAAAAGAATCCATTGGTGTACACAACATGGAAATATCCGTTAGTAGGACACACCACAGCCAGATCTAATATAACCCTACAAGGGACTTTCAAAGAAAACAGACAGAAAATGTCACTAATACTAAGCAGCATCCAGAAATGAGGTGTACTTTCTAAAGTTCACTTCAGCTGATCAGAGTGCCGAATACCCTCTACTTCTACTACTTTCTCTTCTATAAATGAAAGTGTTATTGCTTTGGCAGACTTGTTAATGTGTCAGTTTCATGTGGTTTAGTTGTGAGCTGATGGGTGGCTGGCATTTCTGTGTGAGTGTGTTTCTTTGGAAATAATAGCATGTTGAATGTCTACAAGTCATGTCTACAATTCACACAACCTAAATACACATGGCCATAGCAGGCAAGCAAATCAAAGTTGACTGTAGTTAAAGTTGGCGTTTGGGAACATGTTCTGTATTCACAGTGCAGCGCTGTGCTCCCTCTCATCTCTGACACAGTAACAGTGCAGGTTTGACATGATCCTCAGGCTAGCTCAAACAGTACAGGAAGTCCAGTTTTGTCTATCCAAGTGAGAAATTAACATGAGCTACCAGACAGTTGTTACATTTTTGCTTTAGCTAGCGAGTTTGTCTTTTCTGTAAGGCACTTTGGCAGATGAGCAGCCACTGTTTGGAGGTCTTAATCTGTTCTAAAAACTGAGCTAGCTGGTAAAATAGTCAAAGTGGATGGTTAGTTTTTGGATTTAGCAGCCACTGTAGCCTGTAGATAAAAATGTTAGTTTTCCTGCCATGTCTGAGGCCTTTTGGTTGCCTGGAGCTAAAAAAAGTACCCTCTCTTTCTTTTATTTGTTGACCCCTCCATCAAAGCCCTGTCTGATTCAGTGTCCCCGGTCCTCTCCATACACATCAACACCCCGAACCTGGCGGTCACTTCAGGAGGCATTAGCAGTATGAAGATCTGCTGGTGGCTAATGCTCTGCACCGCTGCTTAAGTTACCTCAGTCAATGGCAGGCCTTAATGGGACAAAGCCATTTAGAAAGCAGATATTGGTAATGTGATCCCATTGGTTCACTGCCCAAAGTGGAGCATGTGCATGGAGACACATTCTTTAGCTGTGAGGGTTAAAAGACCTATTCATACGATTACTCAAAATCTCCTTTAATCGCAATACCTGGTATGATAAAATGACTAAGTACAGTATTGCTCCTCATACTGTGCCTCCCTACCCCATATTTCCTTCCTGTTATGAAAGGAAAGTGGTCAATTAAGGAAAAAAATACTCTCAAATGTCAAACCCATCCTGCATTACCAGATGCACATAATACATGCATTTATCCCTACAATCATAATATGTTAGTACACATATACAACAGTGTATTTACTGAATTGGGCCAGAATTAGAACTTCATATCTACTTTGAGTGTATCTTGTTAATGTACAGTATTGTAGCCTACATCATGCTGATCAAATTATCTCATGTATTTGCAGTTTGATTGTGTGGAGGGATAATGCTGTTACAGATGCTATGTGGTGTTTTGTAATGCAATGGGCAATTTTAACTAGCCTAACCAGTTAGCTGTATTATAGCCGATTCTGTTCACAATCGCTACGGTGTTCTTTTCCTCTACCACCAGTTATGAAAATATGACAGAATTGTTGGGGAAGGGATAATATTGGGATCCTTGGACAAAGCAGCTTTTTGAGCTTTTGTCTGCAGAAAATAAATGGCCATCAATACATGGACGTCATCTTGCCTGAGTCCAATTCTCTGCTATGTGCACACCCTGTCTGGTTCTTTGGGTTATGTTTCATAACACAATGCAGCTCTACAACACAGAGGTCACACGAGTAATGATCAGTGACTGCTGACAGGGGTCTGCAGACCTCTCAGCCAAGATAAGGCAGTCAATACAAGCACTGAG